>DWMZ01001996.1:0-14931 GCA_018249855.1 Eueides tales michaeli | reverse complement strand
TATATATATATATATATATATATATATATATATATATATATATATATATATATATATATATATATATATATATATATATATATATATATATATATTAAACTTATACAAAGTAAAATAGGCAATTATTCAGAATCCAATCTGGGTGGGATCGTTCCCTGCGGACAGTTCTTCAATTGTTCGTATTCCTACGATCATTATTATCTTTTGTATCGGCGCGTAGTATTGATTCTGTTCTTATTGTTTGCTTTGTTAATATTAAATTTACGTATCTAGCTTGAGAGAGGAACCTTGGGAACCTAGCGTTAAGGCACTTCGTTTCCATTTTTTTTAGCGTAATTTGAGGCATTGTTGCCGGAACTCAACGCCACGCTTTTCCTTGTTACCATAAGCGAAAAAAAAAATTATTTATTTATTTAATACTTTATTACACCAACAATATTATAAGACTTATAATTAAAATGAACAAAAAGAGAAAAGAAAAGAAAATAACTACAATTTTGGTGTAAAGGCGGCCTTATCGCCACAGGTGATCTCTACCAGGCGACCCAACTTTAAAAAGATCAAAGGCCAATAGGAAAGTGGTTGGTGTACATGATATTGTAATTACTAAATTTTTAAAGTTTTGTATATTTTTCTCCGCATAAGAATTGAACCCACAACCTATCGATCTACACATCGAAAAATCAGAATGAGAAAGAAGAGAAATATTAATAACTTCCTTTTTTTTATATAAAAAAAAACGGCGTAAAGAAAAAAAATCAAATTGACTAGCATATTAAATAGATATATAGAGTTTCCCGCACATGGCAGTTGAACAGAAGAAACTTGGGAACCTAGCGTTAAGTCACTTCCGTTCCCCATTTCCGCCAAATTAAATTTGATACAGCTTGTAGTGGTGGACCTCAACATCCTAAATTATCTCGTTACCATATCTAGGAAATGAAAGTATAAAAAACTTTTGCCTCGAGTAAGAATCGAACACACTACCTATCTCATCTCATCATCAGTTGCACGCTTAACTGAACTAAGACTGGCCACTCTTCATTTAAAGTTATATTGTCGCTTTGGTGATAAAAAAATCACCCACATATATATTGTAAGTGAAACGGTTAATTAAAAAATATATTTTCAATTCATTTTTATGATTGCTAAGCCGGAAGTTACCTTTTTTGCCTGTCGTGGATTTGGGGCACAAGCGTGTGTCGGAGGTGGTGGATTCGATGCCCGATCCAGGAAATAAAATATTTAATATTTTCATTTCTTCACACAAGTAACAAGGCAAAGCTCACTTCTTCTCATTTCTTCCTAAAATACAGATTTGTTCCTAGTTTAGGCAGTTAGGAACCAACTATAAATTGTATTACTTGTACAAGCCCTTTGTGTAATATTATTCTTAATGTTTACTTTCTTATGGAAATAAAGAATTATTATTATTATCATTATTATTATAAAGCTTGGCGATAAGCTCCGCCACTCAACACACGATGTTTCAAAGTCGTCGTAATGTATGTAACGGAATGGAATGTAATAACACAATATTCCCAGGTTCCCTTGACCACCGGATACAGCGGCAAGTAAAAAAAAAAAGATATACATAAAGTGCAGCTAGCTAGCTGTATCTAGTAAGAAACTTCAACTAGACGACTGACATGTTTTTTACTCGATCGATATAACGATGCAAGCCGCATTGGCTTGATTCTGATGTTTTATTTATTTCACTAGTTTCATAAATGTATGGACTTTTATAGCGTTTCTGATTTCCTGCACTTTGGAATTATGATGTAGCTGAAATATTTGTTAAGTTTTCTTTAATTTATTGAGATGGTTTACAATGTATTTTGGTAGATAGGTACAGGGAACCTAGTGTTGAGTCACTCTGTTCCGTTACTATTGATTTTTTCACATTTTTTTTCTGTGTTGAGATGTGGAGCTTATCGCCGTTTGTTGTGGAAATTTAATTTTATATTTATTTCAATGAAATTTTCTTGAACTTGGGATTTACAAAAAATAAGGAACAAAATATTAAAAGAATATCAGTTTTTTTTTGCAGAAATTAAGCTTTAAGAGGGTGGGTATATTACTTGGTGGGTATATAACTTAGTTGATATTTGGACTGTATCCAAAAAACGCGAGATTGCTTTTCAAATCATTTTCATTTTTTTTGTTTTCACGCGGTATCCCGCACATAGCATGCAGAGGAACCTGGGAACCTAGTATTAGATTTTGTTCCCATTTGGATAATTTAGTCTTCCATTTTCCATTGAATTTTAAAGGCGTTACATGTTGAGTGACCCGGCTCAATGCCCCGCTTTTTGGATGATAATATAAAATATTTCATTTCCTCGACTGGGAATCGAAATTGCACCTGTTGCACCTGTCGCATTAACAATCGCACGTTTCTTATACCACTGTTCCACAACACATCTAAAATCCAAATAAATTTAAAATTAACATTTAATACCTAAATTTCACCAAGAATAAAGTCATTTGAAAATATATTCATTCAATATCAGGTCACCTTGTAACTATGCAATAAAATATAATATAAGAAACTAAAATTGACCTACTTATTATAATTGTTTCATCTTGAAACTTGGCAGTTGTACGAAGCTTAGTTTATAATAATATGGTATAGAGCTGGTCTGATGATGGAGTCAGGAATACAGGAACTCTTCAGAGGTTCCTACTAAACCACTTTAGTTGAGGCTAATTTTTTGATCTATTGGCGATGTAAATGCGGCTTCACCCGCTTGAAATTGTTTTTAGATAATAGTTAAATGATATATAATCCTTATTTAAATTATAGTCTATGTGTTTTTCCATTGTATAAGCTAGGGAAGTTTCATTTAAATCTGTTCAGTAATTATTGCGTGAAAGTGGAACAAACACCTCAGAAACTCTGGCATTTCTAATATTAGTAAGATTTTGGAGAATTTGCAGCGCTTTTTTAAAAGCTTTCTTAGCTTTTCTATAGAAAATAATATTTAATTATTTTGTTTCAGTGTTCACCACAGCCAAGGGATTCCAGCAGCAGTATTTCAGAGTACCGCCCAAAAGTCTTAGAGTTCAGGAAGGCTCAGAAGCTGTCCTAGAATGTGCTGTAGCGAACCTTGGCGGACAAGTTCAATGGGCTAAAGATGGTTTTGCACTTGGTAAGTAGAATATTTTTTTTAGTGTTAAGTCACTACGTTCTTTATGCATAGATGAGGTTTTAAGACATGGCCAGTTAAGTAACGGAACCTAATTTTGTGCTTTATTATCAGAGCGGGAAAGTTAACAAAAAATCAAATATAATTCACTCACTTAGCTTCACGCTGTATCCCGCACTGGTAGTGTAAGCTTAGAGAATTTGGGGACCCAATATTAGACACTCCTATCCGTTCTCCACTTTTCACCGAATTTGAAGCATTGTGTGTTGAGTGGCAAAGCTCAACGCCGACTTTGCCTTGTCACCAGAGCGATGAAAAAAAAAACACATGAAATATTTAAATTGGAAATATTAAATATTTCTTTTCCTCGAGTGGAGATTGAAACAACAACCTGTCTCATTTAACGGACCATGCTTGTGACCCTTTACCACGACAGCCCTCAAATATAAATTTTCCTCTAAATGAGATCGAACTTTCAACCACTGTACTCGACCTTAATTTTTTTTAAATTTACCAATTGTTTCATTATTTTGTATTCAATGAAGAAATCATTAAGAAATTTTGTCCGTTCACATTGATACCAGTTCCTCTAACCGGTTATAACTAGTTATGAATATTAGAATCATGTGAACTTTTCGCTCTGGGAATTGATTTTTAATATAAAATTTATACTTGGAAGTATACATATTATCGTTACTTTCTTTTTACGAAATTATTCCGTTTATAGTAATGTGAGCTAAGGGAACCTAGTGTTAATATAATGTTCCCAAAAATACTCCAAAATTTCCTATAAATAATTTCTAGAGATACAGAGGAAATGAAAATTATTCGTTCTATCGAGTGGCAATCGAACCCCACACAAGCCACGCTACCGCTAAGCTTTTACGAGCTTACCTTGGAAATACCAGATTAAATTCAAATAAATATGCTTCTACAATCGCTTATTTATTACTAGAGGCTATATTATATCATATTAATTTATTTTAATGTTGGGTAACTGTCTTTCCATACCTCAGGAACCCAGAATGTGTTTTGGCACTTACACAACTCTCTTTTATTTTCATTTGACTAACACGAGCGAAACCACAGATAAAATATAGTATAATTTCAAATGCAATATAAATTACAGCATCATAGAAACGGACGGGGGGAGCTTTGATAAATTGAGTGTCAAAAGCTTAACGAGCGGCGGTCAAAAGATGAAATTTTTCAAAGATATCTCAAAAAGACAGTGAAAAGACAGTGTGAAGTAAAAACATCTATCTAATTTTAATTACGTGCGGAAAAGTTGTGGAACTTTTGGATGTGAGCTTTTTTTTGTGTGTGTCGAGTCTGAATAGAATTTTACGAAGTTTTAAAGGAATCTGTCGTTATAAATTAAATTTTAAATGAGAATATATATATTGATATATTACTAGTTCAAATCTGAGGTCTATCGTGGCGCAGAGGTACAAGCGTGCATATAAGGGTTATGGGTTCGATTCCTACTCGAGGAAACTAAATATTTAACATTTTCATTTTCTTCGCACTGGTGATAAGAAAAAGCGCGGTGAGATTCGCTATTTAAAATGCAATGCATCTGGAATTCGGCGAAAAGGGGAACGGAAGTAGAAATCTTAGTCGTGAATTTGAAACGAACTAATTATTTAATTACATAGAATTAATTAACGTATTTATCGAGGAAGTCTAATATAGAAAATATAATATATCCTATAGTAGACTTCCTCGATAAAGAGACTATCACATAAAGAATAATATTTTAAAATTAATCGGTTTCTGAGATATGCGCTTTCAGCCAAACAATCTCCACAGATTTAAATATCATTATAGACGTAATTCGTTTTCAGCACGTTTCGCTCACCAAACCTTCGCTTCGCTTCGCTTTACCTATAAAAATCTATAAAGCGAAACCGCGAGCGATACATTAGCTTTTATCAATATATTGCTTCACCATTTAATTGGTAGAGGCGAAACATTTTTTGCTTAAAGGAAACATCGCATCAGAAACTTGTTTCGATATTTTTCTTTATAAAACTATAACAACGCTGCCTTATTACTTATACCAAATGAGATTGACAATTGACATTCCGAAGGACAATCTATAATTTATTTTCTTGCGCCAACAGCATTTTGTAGAGATGGTGAAGTTAGTATAGCTGGACAGATTGTTTGTTTGAACGATCAATTCTTAAGGACTAATAAGTAAACAAAGATACAATAATTTCGTTTAGATGTCTATATTTTGGAGCCTCTCGTGGCGTAGGGGCACAAGCATGTGTTTTTAAACGTAACAGGTTGTGGGTTCGATCCCCAGTCGAGGAAATAATATTTTCAATTTAAATATTTAATGTATTTTATTTTTTTCTATCTGGTAACAAGACAGAGTGACGTTGGGTTCCGCCACTTAACACGCCATATCTCATATGAACCCAACCCATTTGGCGGAAACTGAACGGAGTGTCTTAACACTAGATTCTCAAGTTCTCTCCGCCTATTCTGCCATGTGCGGGATACAGGGTGTACCTATACTAACATTATAATGTTTGACTATTATAAATAATTTTCCTAAAGCGAAAAATACTCAACAACATTTTAAAATTTACATTCATCGGGACTCAAACCCGCACTTCATAGAAACCGTTTAATTATATGGTATATAATTTAAGACACAAATTTAGAAGGATATGTTCCTCCAATAGTTTTAAGTGTGAAACAATAATTTGCCATATAAAAAATACCCTAAAACAGAATCGAACCCACGACCACCTACTTTTACTCCCATATCAAAAACAAGCATCTCAATAAAACAAAGACGCAAATTGAGGTCAATAATCAATATTATTGTTCATTTGGAGTATGAAATTATGTATATAATAGGTCGAGGGCTCTCGCTACGGTCGCGCTCCGGTCAGCCTGAGCTGAGACGATGCCAAACCAATACTTCTATCAAGTACACTACTTATGTGACGTGACTTTGTCTGAGTTTTTGAGGCGGAAATAAGTTGTTCTTGCATTTTTTCACTTAGCTAATAGGTTTTAATATATAAGTGTATGGAAGGCATCTTGTAGCGCAGGGCACTGTTAACTTGTTTGAGAAAATAAAGCTAAGTATCCTGCATGGCGGGGTAGGCAGAGGGAACTTGGGAACCTAGTGTTAAACACTCCGTTCCACTTACGTTCCCCACTTTAACGTTACTGAAAGTAGGAAAGGGAACGGAGTGTTCACTAGGTTCCCAAGTTGCTGCCTATCCTGCCCAAGTACTACATCGTGAAGCTGAAAGAGAAATGCATAGAAAATTTAAATAGTAGCTAATTTTTTTAAGCTATTGTAAACACAATGAGTGTAGGATCGATGTCAAGTAGTGGCAAAACGTGGCATATTTAAGTGCCATTATAAGACTAATATAGGTTTTAAAAATTAATATACGTGTCATACTGTAGCGGCTCAGTGTAGATAAATGTCACTAAACTATACTAAACTGAAGCTGAGTTGCTTCACGCTGTATCCCGCACATGGCAGGCAGAGGGAATTTAGGAATCTAGTGTTAAAACACTCCGTTCCCCACTTTTCACCGGATTTGAGGCACTGTGTCTTGAGTGGTGGAACTCAACGCCACACTATTCAGGTTACCAGAGTGAAAAATTGTCAATATTAAATATTCAAATTGAAAATATTAAAATATTTAATTTCCTCGTGTGAAGAGTGTCGAATCCACAACGTATCGTGATTACAATCACATGCTTGAACCACTCCACCACGATAGGTCTCAAGTAGTAGTGTCGAAGCCTTATTCTGGGAACATCTCTTTATAGAGAAAATTAAGATGTCTTAAAAAATAAGGATTTTAATACAGATTTTATACACGACATAATTGAATTGGTATATCTATATTTATTATTATAACAAAAATATATGAAAAAAAAATATTGAGGGCATCGGCATCTATCAATGGAGAAAACCCAATATATATTTTTTAATTTTTGCCTGTTTTTCGGTTTGTGTGTATGTCTGTGCGTTTGTTTAGATTTTCTGATTTAAATGTAAATAATTTTCAATTCAAAGAAAATATGAAGTTGCTCAATAGGTATTATATGACAATATAATCTGTTTCATTCTTCTCTATCTTTCGTTGATTTGGAACAGTTTGTAGCGTAACCCAACGCCGCGCTCTGTTATTATTGAGGATAATAAACTTAACATTAGGCAATATCTGACTGCTTTTCCATTTTTTTTTTTAAATATACTTGGATTTGAACCCGCGCCTCTTAGAATCTATCCTACATTGCCGTAGACAGGAAATGTCAATAAAAAAGCATGCCAGAAATGTCATTCTCATTCTCAACTAAGACACACTATTTAATATCCACACTCGTTATAAAATAGATGGTTAAACGAGCTTATATGGTGACCAGTTTTTTTTTGATTATTTCGGACCAGATTTCAAATTACTGTCGATGTGTTACTTTTAATATATGTACATATTTTAATTAAATATATTTTAACGCTCTCAGATCATTTTAAGATAATATTTTTATCTATCGTGTAGGCAAATGACTGATAAGAAAGAATATTTTGGTTATACATTAATTTTTGAAATTAGAGATTATATATCCTAGAGATAGGTAAAAAGAATTTTGTGGTAAAACACTCCCTTTTCCATATTTTCTGTAGAATTTCTGAAATATTGTCGGTTGAATGACATATTTCGAGTGGAATTCAACGCGGCCGGTGTTTCGATTTTCACGCTGTATCCCGCATATAGCAGGATACGCAAAGGGAAAGGTGATCTGGTATTCCAATTTCATTTATATTAAGATACTTTTGTTTGCCACTTTTCGCCGATTTATAATGCGTGCGTGGTGATTGGCGTAACTCAACGCTGAGCTTTCTGCTTGATAGATTGTGGGTTAAATCCCCAATGGTACCAATGGGGATTGAACACACAACCTGTTGCATTTAAAGTCACACAATTATGCTCCTGCGCCACGACAGGCCTCACTTATTAACAATTATAAGAAAAGTCATTAAAAGTTCCATAGTATTTATGGAACATATATAGTATACATACATACATACATATAGTTCATTCTGACGATTGTTCCCACTTCAGTGGAGCACGAAGCGTCATGTTCGGAGCGCTCCAAATGCTTAATACTATCATAGACATGTTCACAATTTTGACGTACAACAACCAAATGTGCTAGAAATATCCTAGATTTTGAGGTATTTAGGTCTTAAATAGATGATCTTAGTGCATATAATGAATGCGGGTTCAATTCCAATTTGGAGTATTATTACTCACTTACTCGCTCAGCTTCACGCTGTATCCTGCGCATGGCAGGGGGAACTTGGGAACCTAGTGTTAAGACACCCGTTTGTTTCCCGACTTTCCGCCAAATTTGAGGTATTGCGTGTTGTTAAGTTGCGGAACTCAACGCTGCGATTTGCCTTGTTTCTTTTTATATTTCTCTTCCTTAAGTAGGGATTGAACTCTCCGCTTGAATGATCTGGAGATTTTTAATCATTAAAAAACGTCTATTTTTGTTTCAATCTAATGAAACGCCGAGTTAAGCGAGTAGTATGAAAAATATTTACCAAACTGCCTTAACTAAAAGATCGAAAGTGGATTTAGGTTCCGCTACTTAACACTGGGTTCCCATACTACCCTGTTATATAGCGTAAAGCTAAAAAACAACTAAAACTTGTCAGTAAAATTGAGCAGAAAGTCACTTTACTCAAAAAGGAATACTATACGAAATACTTCACGTAAAATGCCTTAATAACTTCAAAAGACTTAGCCAACCAAATTACAAGGCCTTTTGAGATTTTATTGCATTACTCTAAAAGGGGAAATGCGGGCCAATTTTTTTATATTTTTTTCTCTTATAAGTGCTTTTAGGAAATATATAGACGAAACATAGTGTTAAGACACTCTGTTCTCCATTTTATATGCGATTCAGGCATTTCATCACTTTACTAAATCTAAATTAGTATATTTTCAAAGATAAGATATAAGTCCAACGGCAGCACTTGTAAATAAGGACATATCATATCTATAAACTAGACAGTTGCTGTTTTTAATCCCTTACAGATACTTGAATTTAAAGAATATATTAATTGAGTGTCGCGTGTTGAGTGGCGGAACTCAACGCCGCGCTTTGCCTTGTCACCAAAGCGAAGAAATATTTTCAATATTTCATAATATTGAATTCCTCGAGGATCGAACCTAAAACCTGTCGCGTTTCAAGTAACGTACTTGTGCCATATGTGTATAATTGTATGTAAGGTAGAATACAGCGTTCAGATTCGCCACACAACAGCAATGTCTTAAATATTTAACAGTGTATAGACAGCGACGTAAAGTGTCTTAATATCAGATACCATCTATCTTACGGGAAAATGCGGGATACAGCGTGAAACTGAACAAGAATCGAAGCTAGATCACTCTAATTTCCTGGTCATATTTACCACTGTGTTACTATAGTTTTCTTTATCAGATAAATATTAAAAGATAAATTAAATTGCAATCTAAAAGTCCAACTTGAAACATAGAAAAATAACGACTAACCGTAAAAAGCGAACAAAATTTTATACCGAACCGACTTTGTAGAAATACCAGAAATACATACACACATACATACGTACGTATGCCATGAAGTTATTCAGTAAATACTTTTACATGGAGTTAGTTAACTTATTAAGCTTTTTATGCTTTTAATTGAAAAGCTCTTTGAAAAGACGCGGTTTAGTTACGTACGAGTGTTACTAGGTCACGTCAATGTGAGAATACCGTAGTGCTATAGCGTTTAACTTTATTTAAACGATTTGATTATTGTCTGGTTTTGTTGAGACATAGAGCGTAGTTAAACTCCGCCAACACAGCGTGCGATACGCCAGTTCGCTTTCCATAGTTATATGGAAAGCGCAGTGGCCTATCACCAGGTTCCTTTTGGTAACTTCTTAGTAATCGTACTCCATTGAATGAAAATAATTCATTACCTCGACTGAGTATCGAATTAGGAGGTAATGACGCAGATATTTTTTTTAAATTGAAATTCAAATTCAAATAATTATAATTAAAAATAGCAACCTGCCCGCGGCTTTGCCCGCTTGAAATACTACACTACTTTATTTACTTATTTCAACTATTTTCTTGTTCATTATCACTTTTAAGACAATATCTATACATTTTCATTATAAGAATAAAAAAATTTGTAGCAATTTTGGTCGAACTTCGCTTTTTATTTATTAACCTATTTAAACAAAACAAACACTAAACATTAAGTGCAGGTTACCATTATATTATAGTAAAAACTGCATATAAATCTGGTTAGCCGTTTCTAAGATAAGCGCGTACAAACACACAGACAAACAGACTTTAAAAATCACTAGTTTGGGCCCTATAATATTAAAGTTAGCCTCAGACCTAAGAAGAATCAACGCATGTATATTAGCGGTACTTTTTTTTTAAATCAAATATTTTTATTTATAACATTTATAACTGACAAAGCTATCTTACCTTTGAAGTAGACTGAATAGAAATGCTTTCCAAGACGTGTCATCATTTATAAAATCATTGATTTGCTAATAAAATTTAACACACAAACGTCTTTTCACAATTTCCAATTGAGACATCAATGGATCGCAAGAAAAACAACAGAATTTGTCAACTTGTTTCGTACAATTAAAATTCAAGAACACTTAATAAAATGAAGGGATGATCTAGTTTGAATTTTGTTTTCAATTAATTGGAAGGAAAACACTTTAAACTGTAGATATTTCAAATAATTGAGGTATAAAAAAGTCCTAATTGAGACAAATTGGTTGAACATGATAATTTTGGGATATGATTATGGTGATTGCGATGATGATCAAAATATAATAATTATTAATACTATCATAATCAACATCATATAAAACATCATCGTCATTAACACTATTATAATCAACTCTATCATCATTAACACTATCATAATAAACATCATCATCATTAATATGATCAACATTATCCTCATTATCATCATCATGTTCCCACTAAGCACTAAATCATAGTAGGGTAGGCAAAGTTAAAATAGTATTATCCTATACTCCGTCCAGATTCTTAACGTGACAAATAAATATCAAAACTTAACGCTGCGATTTGTCAACAAAATGTTTTATATATGAGTAGATGTATACACAATTTTTTGTGTACCGCCTAATTAATGACACATTGCGTTTTATGTGGCGGAATTCAACGCCGCATTTTTTTCCTTACCAGCGAGAGGAAAATAAAATAAATAAGAACGACTCATTCTTCTTTATAGGTACTGAACCCACAACTATCAAGAGAACAAAAATATTTTCATTTTCTATCGCTGGTAAGGAAACAAAGCGCGGCGTTGAATCCCGCCACATAACACGCTACGTCTCAATAATTAGATGATACACAACACAGTGTCTTATCACTCTATATCCTGCGTATCCTGCGATATGCGGGATATGGCGTGAAGCCATAAAAAACACCATTAATATACCTTAAGCGTGAGAACCGATATATTTAGAGTCCTTCCCTCCTTTTAATTGATAGCTAAGATAAGTATCAGATAAGATATTCATTTAATTAGCCATTTATCGTTTACATTTTTACATAAAAATCTTAATTTACGATCTCACCATTAAAGGACGAAGATGGTATCATTTTTTGGTTCATTTATGTATATATTAGATGTAGATAAGCATTTTGGGGTGAGTGATGATAAGACACTTCTAAATTTGTTCTTTTTAACTAATTTGAATTAAGGCCTGTCGTGACGCAGTGGCGTAAGCGTGTGACTGTAACCGACAGGTTGTGGGTTCGATCCCCAGTCGAGGAAATGAAATATTTGATACTTACAAATTAAGTATTTAATGTCTTTTTAATTTCTTCGCTCTGGTAACAAGGCGCAGTGCGGCGTTGAGTTCCGCCACATAAGATTTCAAATTTGGCAGAAATTGGAAACGAAACGGAGTGTATTACACTAGGTTCTGAGGTTCCCTGTGCCTCCTCTACTAAATACAGTACACAGTGAGAAGCAAAAATAAGTATATATCAAGAAATAAACAGCCTTTATTATAAACACGATAGTTATATGTTTATTCCAATGATATATAAATATTGATTGTGTCTTTTTAACGCGGAGTTAAGTTCCGTTACTTAACACAAAATATTCCGAAAAATGTTTTTGAAATGGGGAACAGAATATTAGAAATTCAGGTTCCCTATTCAGGTTCCCTAATTCACTCTTATTAATTTGTTTTTTCTTTCCAGGTTTCTCATCAGTAATACCAGGGTATCCACGCTACACGATGTTTGGGGACAGACGCCATGGGGTATACAACTTGCGTATAGTGAATGTTACTTTAGAAGATGATGCCGAGTACCAGTGTCAGGTCGGCCCCGCGCAAATGCATAAGGTGATTCGGGCGAACGCATCTCTAACAGTTATATGTAAGTACCACTTTTTATTTATATTTTTTTATTATTTTTGTGTTTGTGGTTTTGTGTAAAAATGTATTATTTTTACAAAAAAACTTTAAAAAATAACAGTTTTTTGTATATGGAAGACATGATATTTCTATTTGCAAATGAAATTTTGTTAGACGTCACAAGACGGTTATTTATATATATATACTATGTGACATGTCCGCGGCTTCACCCGCTTGAATTGTTGTTGTTCTAATAATATTATTACTTTTGAAACAATATATATATACATTCAAAATTAAATTTTCAGTTAAACGAATTAAAAAAATTGTAGCTTTGTTTGGTTGACTAATATTTTAAATTAGCGTGACTTTTTTTATTAATAAATCAAGCTAAATAAAACAAATACTAAGCTCTTGGTGAAGGTTGCCATCATATAATAGTGAAAACTGCATTTAAAGATGGTTAGCCGTTTCTGAAATTAGCGCGTACAAACCCACAGACAAAAATTTTAAAAATCTCTATTTTAGGTCTTTTTACATTAATACAGGCCCTCTCAAAGATTTTTTTTAACATCTTCCATGTCCAAATTTTAATGGGTTACAGATTTATTAAAAGTATAGACAAATATTTCTTAAAAAACTATCATATTTATACTCTATAAAAAATATTAATATGCATACGATATTGTTGAGACCGTTATGGTTCGACGGCATAAAAATGAGACTCTAAATGATTTCCACATGAAGAACTAGTATTCCTCCACACTAAATGCCTCATAATCAGCGGAAAATGATGACCGGAAGTGTCTGAACTGAAACCGGAAGTGCTAAGAGTAAAACTAAAAAAAACTTAATAAATATAAAAATATCTCAAGCATTATTGCCTAAGCACAAAATCTTGTTCTGTGTAACGCGTAAAGAACGTTTTTATATGAATGCTCGTACTTAACCCGAGATGTATCTCGGGTTAGATGTCCAAGGTCTTTATAGCTGGGGCTTAAATAGCTTTTGAAGAGATTCCATTGTATCGATATATTGGTTTCGAATGATTGATATTTTCTCTTTTGTTAGTATTTTAATATATTTTTTCTTATATTCACTCATATATTGCGAGAAAAACTAATATTAAGACACCTCATTTAGCAATTCCACTTATTCTGTAGGATATAGCCTTACTTAACGCCGCGTTTTATTTAGTTACAAAAGCGAGAAAATATTAAAATTCTTCTATAGTATTCAAATTCAAATTCAAAATAAGAAGTAACAAGCTTCGTTTTTTGAACGTCAAACAATTTACCACCAGTTCACTAAAGTTACCGCCTCAGACCTGAGAAGAACTGGCGAAAGAAACTCAGCGGCAAAATTGAACTGGCGAAAGAAACTCAGCAGCAAGCTTAATACTATCAATTCTTCTTTAGCTTATCATATAGCCTAATAAAATCATCATCATATAGAACTCTACATTTATATCTACACACCTTAACCCAAAAAAGTTTACAGCCAAAAAAAAGCTCCAATGCATACAAATGCCTAAAACTTATAAATTCTAAGAAAATCATCGATAAACCTTGTCCCATCCCTAGTATCCAATAATAGGACAGTGACTATTTTACGAGAACCTTTTATTCAAATTTGCTAGTTCCGTTTCCAATAAGCGTTCTCGCTGATATATCTAGTATATGGCGTATTCGACCCTTATAAGAATTGCCTGCGTGAGCTTTTTGGCTGGTTCTTATTTCATAAAACTTTTTTATTTAAAAGTTTTGGATGTATAGTAATGAATATTTTTTGTTGATATAGATCTGGTAATAAGGAAAAACGCAGCGTTGAGTTACGCCTTTCAACTTGAAATTTATTGAAAATTAAGTGAACATTGGATTCCCCTATCTATTCTGTCGTTTACTATGCTTTTGCAGTGTAAATGTTATAAAAAAATTAGTAATTTCAAATGAAATAATAAAGACAATACGTAATTTTTCTCTATTTTTGATAATAAAAAAATGATAGACATATTTTATATACAACGGTTTACGTGCAATAGACAAGACCTACGAAAAATATAATTTATTTACTAAGGAAAAGAAAGGACCAACCCGCGCCTTCCAAGATGATAAGTTGGACGGTCCTCATGAGGCGCGGGTTCATTTTTTATACGTTTCTTTAATAAATATTATTCTTTCCTCAGTGTAGATTAACACTTTAAAAGTACTAGAAATGTTATTTCGACTGAAAGTAGCACACAATGCTCTACTACATAGAGGCCTGAAAAGCACAGCGGCTTAAAAACCTTGAAATCGACCAAAAGTTTTCGGACTGCATTGTCAAGACTTCCAC
>DWMZ01001995.1:0-14934 GCA_018249855.1 Eueides tales michaeli | reverse complement strand
CAAAGATTTATAATAAAAAAAACCTTGAAAACATCAAAAGATCTTTATTTTATATTTTCTATAAACGCTGAACATTATAAGCTTTATTAATTAAATTATTTAGCAAAATCTTGTTTAAATGAAAAGGCTAAAAATCGTGAATATCGGTATTCATCGAGCCCGAGATTTCTGAAGTGTGAGAATCGATGTTTTGGCGAGAGAGTAATAGGTCTGAGGAAAACTAACGGTGCGGTGATTTAGGGCTTTTAGCTTTTATACTTAGACCGTCTTTTTTGGAATATTGTATTATTTATAGAAAAAAATAAAATATTTTTTTTCTTTGTTCTTTTAATTTTTATTTAGGCCTTTCGTGGTGTCGGGGCACAAGTGTACGACTATAAACGACAGGTTGTGGGTTCGATCCCCACTCGAGAAAAGGAAATATTTAAGATTGTCATTTCTTCGCTCTCTCTCGTAACAAGGCAAAAGCGCGACGTTGAGTTTAGCTACTGAACACACAATGCCCCAAATTCGGAGGCACTAGAAAGTGGGAAACGGAAAGGAGTGTCTTAACACTAAATTTCTAAGTTCCCTCTACGCTGCCATGGGCGGGATACCGCGTCAAGTATTCTTACTTACTCTCATTCTCGATGAATATGCCTTGTAGTTGACGTTAAAATGACTTAACTGGGATACCCCAGTTAAGTCATGCTACAGTATAATATAATAATATATGTTATAATGATTTTCAATTGAATTATTATTTAATGGTATGTTTATCTATTTTTCGAGATGTCAACTGTTGGGTGGTAGAACTCATTGCCATTCTAGTCTACAAAATCCAAAAAAATCAGCTTCACGCTGTATGCCACATATGGTAACACAGCCAAAAGGATCTTGGGAACCTAGTGTTAAGACATTCAAGAAATGAAGATATTTTCATTTTAAATTAATGATCGCCATGTTTTCATAATAACTTTTTCACTTTCCACTGTTTGCGAGGCATAGAGTGGCGGATCTCAACGCCTCATTACCAAAATGAAGAAAATGAAAATATTAAATATTTTATGACATAGTTACATTGACATATACAAATATTTCCTATGTATCTATAACTAACTCTTAATTTACAAGACTAGAGTACCATTGCCAAAATTTATCTATAAGGAAAACGTACAATGCCGTTATCTCAGCAGACCCTACGACAGATGTGATTATCTGCCAAAATCTTTACTAATCTGTTAAATCTTTATTCGTTGTATTGAACTTAAGATAGTACAGCAGATAAATTCAGTAAAATATATAACGATAACAATAATGCTATTTTTTTCTTCATAATTTTTTTAAACTTCACGCTGTGTCACGCACATGACATGGCAAAGGTAACTTGTGAACATAGTGATTAAGAAACTCCGTCGCATTACGTATTGTGTGACGGAACTCAACGTTGCCCCTTGACTTGTTACCAAAGCGACGAAGTGAAAATATTAGATATTTCATTTGAAACTATTAAATATTTCACCTCCTCGAGTGAGGACTGAACCCACAACCTGTCGCGTTTATTGTAACACGTTTGTGCCCCTGTGGAACAAAAATAGAAATGATACTTTGTGCGTCAGTCCGACTCGCACTTAGTCAACTTTGTGAAGCATGAGTGTTAGGCAACAGGGCTTTAAACTTCGCTTGGTTTAATTTGACCACTACATACCTGGTTTAATTCTACTTTATTTGTTTATATCGAATCATGTCAAACGTAGCGAAAATTAATGTCATGCACCAAATTCATGACATTAATTTTCGCTACGTTAAGTAGTGAAAATTAATGCCAATGCCAATGACTCATACGACCGAAAGAGGGGAAATGTCTTAATGGGAACGGAGTGTATTAACACTAGAGTCCCAAGTTCCCTCTGTTTACCCTGTAATATGAGGGATACAGCGTGAAGCTGATAAGAAATCAAACATTCCCTCAAATAGATATCGTATTCACTACCACCTTATTTATAGACAGATGCTTCCAAACTACACCATCCTAGTGTAAAGGGACTTTTTGTGTACTCTTAAAAGGTTTCTAATTGATTCTTTTATATAGAATATACAAAGTAAACCGTAAAAGTATTTTTTTTTGTTAAGAACTAGTTTTAAATAAACTTATTTCTGTTAAATAGACTTTTTTCTTAATTAAAACTAATACAAGAACATCTTTATGCCTTAGTTCAAACAACTGTTTTTAAAATAAAATAATGGTTTCTGGTATTTTCTTGAAATTATCATTTTAATAGCGAAAATTCTAGACTGCTTATAAAAATCATTCTTTTATATTTCTAAATGTAAATTTATAATGTAGTTCTTTAAGTACTCGGTTGATTTCACTACTAGAACTTAAGTATAACATTATTATTTTGAACTCTTTTTCTTTAAAAAAATCGTTAGATCTATTTTGTACAGAGGAACATAGTAAAGTATTAAGAGGGAACCTGGGAAAATTTTAATAACACACTCCGTTCACATTAAGACACTTCAGTTTTCGCCTAATTCTTGATTTGTCTTGTTACCAGAGCAAAACCAAATTCCGTTTACTTGAGTTGCAATGGAACCCAGAACACTATCACGTTTGCAACGGTAGGCCTTATCGTTCTCTGTGAGGGAATAAACGTATAATATATATATATATATATATATATATATATATATATATATATATATATATATATATATATATATATATATATATATATATATATATATCCCCACTTGAGAAAATAAAATATTTAGTATCTCTCTTTACAATCAATATGTATAATATATTTTTATTTATTCGCTCTTGTAAGAAGTCGAGGTTACATTACAAAGCTGTGCCGCTGCACATGATGGTGAAAAGAAGCGATTTAATAAAATTTATTACGATTACTTATACTACAACGTTTGAGCAAAAAATTAACTATTTATCACCCATTAAGTAGATTTATTACTATATTATTCTCAAAGGCTCTCAGTACTAAATAATATCAAACTCTCAACAACGCTCTGTGCTATGTAAACTGTTTTAAAAAGGCAGTTAAAATGTACAGTGGTGGAGTCACTTTTCATTTTGCCTTATCGTTTCTAAATTTCTTTTAATATTTCTATTGTAGCTCGAATATTGCGTCAGGGCAATCCTTCTTTCTATTAACTAGGTTGACGGGTAGGCAGAAGGGACCTAGGAATCTAGTGTCAATACTCTCCGTTCTCACTAAATACTTCCGTTCTCAACTTTCAGTCGAATTTCGAATGCTTTGTCTAGAGTTGCAAAACTCATTTCTGTGCCTTATCTCCATTTGTGTTGCTCTGTCTACTTTTCTATATGACGAATTACTTATAACATGTTTTGCCATTTTTGCACTAATGATATGTTAAAAATTAATATAAAAAGTTTTCAATTTTAGAGGAAAACACAGTGCCATAACACTGGATTCCCTATTTTTTTCAGCTTCGCGCTTTATTCCGCACATGGCAGGGTGAACTTTGTGTCAAGAAACTCCGTTCCATTCCCGACTTTCCGTCGACTTTGAAGTTTTCCTTTGAATGTGCCTGTGCGTCGTTTAGCAGCGACGCCCTAGCCGCGCCCAATATCCTTTTGTTTCTTTCCATTAAAGTGACGGTCTTTAAATGAAGCGACTGCCATCACGGTTTTTAAATCTCTTTTAAGGGGAAAACCCTGGAAAGGAGGAACAAGATTAGTAAAAATGGAGAAAGAAAAGTAGAAAGTGGGGGGGGAGACATCACTTTTATAGACTGGACGGAAATATAATTAATAGTGGTGGCTCGAGGACCCGGGGTCTACCGCCGCACCGCGGTGCCCGTATAGAATAAGCACAAATATCGGATAGATATATGTCAATCGTAGGCAATCGTCAGCGAAATCTTAAGGCATTGCGTGTTATTTATTCCCTCGAGTGAAAATGGAATTCACTACCTGACGTATTTACAGTCACACGCTTGTGCCCATGCAACAGGATTAGTAAAAATGTGATATTATAATCTACTTTTCTTTATTTATTTTTTTTCAGCTTCACGCACATGGCATGGTAGGCAGAGGGAACCTGTGTACAACACTTCGTTCTGTCACTTTCGGCTGAATTAAATCACTTTGCTGGTTTTACCAAAGCGAGGAAATTAAACGTTAAATATTAATTTTAAAATATAAAATATTTCACTTCTTCAAGTGAGCATCGAACCCACGATCTGTCATGCTCACACAATAGTGCCCTCCACCACGACAAGTCTGAACTTTTCATTACGCTATAGAAAATAAAAAACTGTATTAATATTTCGAATTTAAGCTATAACTATACACCTTATATACCTTCGTACTTAAATTCATGTAACTCCCAATCGAATCAATATACCATTCAAATTTTTTTTACATAGTATTTCATTATTATAAGCTTTATTTAAACGTAAGAATAAAAAATATAAAAATATGCGAAGTTGGAAAAAAATTGGTTTCTTTTATTAAGTTCCGGTTAAATATATGAAAAAAAAATATTTTTTTAAATTTTTACCTATTTATAAAAAAATATATTAATAATCTCAAGTAATCACTATTTACTTGTAATAAAATCCATTTAATTAAGTGCATTAATAACTTTTGAAAAATCCTTTTCTGAACTTTTCCCATTTCCTTGACATCACATAAACTGGTACCAGTGTAAAAAAAATAAAAAATAATGATGGCAGTTTATTCAGGCCATATAGATGTAAGATTAACCAAAATATTATCGAAATCCAGAACCTAACATTTTTTTCGCTGCCCGCTTGACATGAAATGCCCCTATATTGAAATTGACTACCGGGAGCAATTCATTCTGCCATCCTATATTCTTTGTTTTCCTTTCGTACCGGTTAAGTACTTAAATACAATGCTTCGCTTTATCTTACCTAGAACAAGATACATTTTGAGTTTTACTGAAAGCTCAATTTTAAGTATGCGAATATTTATGTAAATTGGCTTTTTCGGAGATTGGTTCAAACAAAAAGAAAGACAGATAGACAATTTATAAATTGAAAAAAAAAATGCTTAATATACAGATATTCACTATTATAATATTATATTTACGTACATCAAAATAACACAGACATTGAACCCTATCGTGGCGCGGAGCTACAAGTGTGCTACATCAAACACGACAGATTGTGGGTTCCATTCCAACTCAAGGAAATGAAATAGTTAACATTTTTATTTTCTCGCTCTGGTTCCGAGACAAACCGTGGCGTTGAGATTCGCTACCCAACAAGCAAAAGTGTGGAATGGAAAACACTAGGTTCCCAGGTTCTTTTTGCCTACACTGCTATATGTGGGATATAGCAAAAAATACTAATATTTCAAGGGCCACCCTTTGGTAGCCAATTCAATTATGTGAAATGTGTTTGGATGTGAATGGTATCATCGTAATAATTAAACTTGACAAGTCTACTTTGAGTCTCATTAATCACATTACATTCCTTACGTTCCTTCCTAAACTTGGTTTGGGGCGATGAAAGCGAGGAAAATTGCCAAATGGCAATTTTTTCTACTGTTTGCCTTTAAATGATGATTTGGTCAAATTTGACGACGTTCTTGATACTGTGGAAATATCCTTATTTTTAGAAAATATTTGAAAATTTCGGCGCGGGTTCAAATCCCGCTACGTTCAAATTTTCAGCATTTTTTTTCTTTCCGAAATATATTAGTTTCTTTCATTACCGTAACTCAGCAGTATGGAGTTCAATTGTGAATCGAGTTCACAATTGAACTCCGTTGAATTGGTTGTGTGTTTGATTCCCATTCGGAGGAAAAAAAAAAATTCAACTTCACGCTGTATCCCGCACATAGCAGGGTAGGCAGAGGGAACTTGGGAACCACTTTCCGCCCAAATTGAGGTATTGCATGTTGAATGGCGGAACTTTACGTCGCGCTTTTACCTTAATCCCAGAGCGAAGAAATGAATATTATATATTTAAATTGAAAATATTAAATATTTCATTTCCTCTAGTAGGGGTCGAACCCAAAACCAGTCGGTTACAGTCACAACCTTGTACAGCTGCGCCACGACAGCCCGTATTTATATTTATTTTGTTTAACATTTAACAAATTTCCGCATGAGCAAGTAAGAAGCAAACACTCTTTTCTAAGCTTTTTTTAGCTTCACGCTGTTTCTATATAATCTTCACTACAGGAGCCTACTAAAGGAGCCTAAGCATTCTACTCCAATTTTTCCGACATTACGCGTTGATTAGTCGATCTCAACGCTACACTTTGTCTCGATGTGACAAAGCTTAGCAAATAATTTACTCACTCGAAAGAATAAATTATGAAAATCATTTATTCTTTCGAGTAGGAATTGAACCTACAGTCCCATTTACAATCAGACAGACTTATTTAGTATTTATCTATCTCCAAATAACTTTTTAGTTTCCGTTTTCAAAGGCTGTCAAGCTTTCACACTTTGGTATAGCTTTCTAAATCTGGTGTCTATCTGTCTGTCAAAGACTATACTTGAAAGTTATTTAGGTAGATCTGTATTTATAAAAGGAGTGAACCGATTTAGATGAATTTACTTTTTAAATTAGTAAGCATTGAAAATGAAAAATATTTCAATTTTTCGTGTGAGGATCGAACTTACAACCTGTCGCGTTTATAGTCACATACTTTTGCCTCTGCGTGTGTCATGACTCATTAATGAAACAATAAAAAAAAAAATTTGCAATAAAAAAAATACCAAAAGCTTCTACTCATTTATTCTATAAGAATCATGAATAAAAATAAAGAAAAAAAACAATTTAAACAATTTCCGATTTCTTTATTTAAGCTTTCACAAAATTAGGACTCAAACAAGGCAACTATACATTGCATATGAATTTACACAACAGTATTGACTAAGTGAAGATATATGTTTTGCAAATAAAAGATTATACTTTATGAAGTTCCGGCTATTGTACGTTTGATGTATCAGCAGAGTAGAAAATAGGATATAATTTTCTAGTGGTTTATTTCATTTTTGACATGAAATAGAGGTATATTTTTTATAATAATATGTGTTTAACATTTTATTATTTTAAATTTACCCTAGAACCTAACGGGAACCTAGTGCTAAAACACTTCGTTCCGATTCAGGCAATTTCGTTCCCTAATTGGTGCTGAAATTAAAAATCGCTTCTTAAGTAGACTTGTTAAGTTAATGCCTCACCGTTTGCCTCGCATGGTACCAGAGTTTGTAATTTTCTCGAGTTTTAAACAAATGCACTACATAAAAAAAACTAAATTTACGAAATTGTACCTCCACTAACCTTATTAGAAAAAATGCTAGAATAATATTACTCTATTTTATATTTGTTTTACATAATTGCTCAGTAATTTAAAAATTCATAAAACTTGATACATATAATGCAATATTATATGTATAAAGTTTGATGAAGAAACAACAGTCATTCATTTCTTACTATTGAGTGAAGTTAAATTAACTTCCATGTTAAAGTCGCTAAAGTTCCTAAATAAGTTAAAATGTTGAATTAATCACTATATGGAAATAGTTGTGACTTCAATTGGAAATGGAAATAAGTTTGGGGAAACAGTTTACCAACTTATGTTCGGTGTGGTTCAATTGTTTTTTTTAGTATAATTTTGAGAACTGTTGTGGCGCAGGGGCACAAGTGTGACTGTGAAAGCGTTAGTGTGAGTTCGATCCTCATTTGAATAAATGGATTATTTAATATCTTCATTTCTTTGCTTTGGCAACAAGGCAATGCGCAGCGTCTAGTTTCATCACTCTAAACGAAATACCTCAAATTCAGAATCTATGCTCAAGTTCCCTTTACCTACCAAATTAAGCGCGGGGTAGAACTATTAAGAAATCATAACTTTGAAATAAAACATGAGGGAATCTCTTCCTTTCGCTGTGTTTGGATATAAATTTAAAGGTTATGGGTTTGTTTTCCCGCTCGCAGAAATTAATTATTTCCATCTGGTAATAAGATAAAGCGCGGCGTCATTGCTGATGAAAATTGGGAAACGGAGTGACTCCATCTACCTACCCTAGTTTGCGGGAATAAATAGAAAGACATATCATTTCATTAATTTTGCTTTAAAATGTAATAGATAATTGTTCATATGCAGAGATACTTAATTATATAGAGCTCAATTGTGGCAACGTAGTATAGATCAGCCTTGAGTTTCGCCATTCAAAACATACACCCTCAGGAATTCGACGGAAAGTACAGAACAGAAGTGTATAAATAGAAACAGAATATTTTAATTATATAAGATTTTTTTCTTTTTCTTTCTTTTCCTGTACATAACATATTAGGCAGAGAAAATTTCCAGATTTTCTCTGCCTACTATGTTATGTAGGTACAGGAAAAGAAAGAAAAAAAATATTTTACTTTCTTTAATAAACATATGTATATGTTTACCATAGTGAAAAATATCTGCTGCAGCCATATTCCGCTGAGCACAAGGTAAGCGCGAGGAAAATTAAAAGGCCACGACTGGCCTCAAGCAAATTAATATAATAATAATAATCAAAATGAATATTCAAATTTAGATTTTGCCATTTTCATTTCTATTTAAATAGGTTATGTCAGTTGTTTTTGAAACTACTTCACAGAATTTAATAATGAGCTGAGCAACGTACTTTAAAGCAAGAACTTCAAAGAAATGAATGCAGGTTATCCAAATTATGGAAGTGCTTTTAATGAAATGAAATACGCGAAATTTATGCTTTCTGGTGATATCTTAAATTTGACTTTAATATTATTAAAACAGTGTAATTAATTATTAATTTGTATGACATTGGAAAAGGTACAGGTTGTATGTTCGATCCTATTCGGGGAAATGAAATACTTATTATATTTATATTTTTTCGCTCTGGAAACGAGGCAAAGTGTGGCATTAAATTCCGACATTCAACAGATGTAATGCTTTTAATTCAGTGGAAAATGAGAAACGGAAATCTTAACGGGAACAGAGTGATTTAACTCTAGGTTCCTAAGTTCCCACTACCAACCAAAAAAAAAATAAAAAAGCATAATTAATTTTCATGTCACCTGGCTCAGTGAAACATCAGGAGGTAATAAGAACGTTTAGTTTAGACTCTCCGTTTCCATTAAGATACTTCCGTTCTCCACCCTCCGCTAAAGTAGGTATTGTGTGTTGAGTGACGGAACTCAATGCCTCGCTTTGTCTTAGTACAAGAGAGAGAGAAACCACCACAAACAGTCTCACTTACGTTTGTTCCACTAATGTAACGATAAATAGATATAGAAAGTATGATACATATATATTCTTTTCCCAAGTTCTATCTGCTTACTTTGCCATGTGCTGGATACAGCGTGAAGCTGAAAATCACAAGCACAAGCATTTAAGCAGTATATTCGACGGGTTCTGGGTTTTTTATTTAAATATATAATGTTTTCATTTCATTCACACTTTACTCTGTTAACAATGGAAAGCATGGCGTTGAATTTCACCAATCAACACACAATGCCTCAAATTCGGTTGAAAGTGGGGAATGGAACGAAGTGTTTTCATACTAGAATTCTAAGTTCTCTCTGCATACTTTGGTTTGTGCTTGATTCTGAAAAATGTTAAACAAATTAGCGAATTCGATCAAACCCATTATATTTTAACATTGCAAGTGTCTTAAAGTTTTATATAAAGTGATTTTTACAGTTCCCAATTGTCACTGGAAGTGGATTATTTTATTTATTTTTGGTTTTACTTCCTCTACTTTATTCATATTGATACTTTATATTGTATAAAAGGCCGTGATATTTTCATTATCATTTCCTTATTCTAATAAATGGGCCATGGTATTCATTTTCTCGACTCAAAATACAAAGAAATGGGGAACTAAGTGTCGGAAACCGAACGGAGTGTTGTAACACTAGGTAAACAGGTTGACTCTGCCTAAAATAGAACAATCAAAGTATAAATGAAAAAATAATATTAAATAATGTTTCACATATTTTCAACATTTCATAATTTTAATGGAATCCTCAAAACAGGAGCTTTCGTTCCAATTCAGCGTCGCACGTAAAAGATTCAAATTTACAGGTGATGTCAACTTTTACATAGAGACGAGCGTGTGGTACAATTTGTTTTTATTTTTTTTTATGGAAAGACACGGCAAACGAGCGTACAGGTCACCTGATGGTAAGTGATCACCGCCGCCCACGGCCCCGTGTAACACCAAAAGAATTACAGGAGCGATTCCGGTCTTTAAGATGGATGGGCACCGGGGCCCGGCATTACTCAATGCGAAACGCAGTGGCCGAAGCCAATACTTAACGCCGGTTTTAAATGTCGGGGGTGGTAATGATCCGATGAAGTCTGCCCATGCGCTTTGCCATTGCTGACAACGTGACTCTCCCACACGTACTTTAATCGCCTCTTACGACACCACCAGTACCAGGGTGATCCTATTCTAAGCCGGAATCACACAGCAAAGCCGGAAACTAGATCTTACGTTTTGAGCTTTATGATGGTTATGCTATTTATTTATATTTTTTGGTGACAGGTTCGCGATGTATCCCGCACTTGGTAGGGTAACCAGAGGGAACCTGAGAACCTAGTTTTAAGACTCTCCGTTCCATTCACTATTTTGTGCCGAATGTGCAGCATTGCATTTTTAGTGGCGTGTTTTTGCATTGTTGCTTTAACCTTGCGTGTATACTAGCTTTAAAATACTCCTTACTCTCACTCAATAAACCTGTGAGGATTAGAGTGTAAAGACACATACGTGCGAGTTATGCATTAACACAATAGTTGTGTTTATGTCAAGAGGTTGTGGGTGCAATTTCCACTCCGGGAAATGAATTATTTAATGTTTTTATTTCTTAGCTCTGATAACAAAAACACAGTATTTAGTTCCCATACTCATCATACAAGTTAGTATAAATCAAATATCAACATTTATAAATTAAATACGTTCATATACTGGTAAAAGTATAATTCCTTTGTGCATGTGTTTTTTACGAGCGGCCATAATTTATGAATAAGATTATTTTTAAATTTATAGTTGAAAGCGTTTGGCGACTGCTTATTGCGTACGATCAGTCCTGGTTAAATTATCTGTAATATTATATTACATGTATATATAAGAAATATGTAGAAATAACTATATGTTTCCTTTTTTGAACGATGTCTAAATTAATATGAATGTGAAGCAAGAATTTAAATAGTAACTTACTTACTTACTTAGCTTCACGCTATATCTCTAGCGGGGTAGTCAGAAAGAATGGAGCTTCAAACGCTACGGTCTCGGGATACCTCTTTCTTTACTTTTTTAACTTCACGCTTTATTCCTCATCTAACCTGAGAATATAGTGTTAAAATACTCTGCTCAATTTAAGACATTTCAGTTCCTCAAGATAACAAGACATAGCGCGATGTTGAGTTTCGCCAGTCAACACATAATGGTCCCACTATTCGATAGAAAGGGTCATAAATCTAGGTTCCCTCTGCCTACCCTGCCCTATGTGTATCCCTAGTATTATAACGGCATTTTTTAACTATACTCAGATTATATTCAGACTATTGAACTTTTAATGTTTCGAAAAGTTCCATGAAATTTATTATATTTTTCCAATATGTATAAATATGTATATAGATAGAATTTTTTCTAAACTTTTCAAACATTATATCTAATTTATTTAGTTACCAAGTTACTTGAAATCTAGTTAAAACTTAACAACGCGAGTTTATTCCGTCACGGTGTTTGGTTTCATGGAATATTTTTATGGTTGTTAGATAAATGTATTAAACAGGCATAGCTTTTAGCTTTCACGTATATTTGTATTTTTTATTTTATTTGTATATGTTTTATAAATTTATTTAGATACGTATATTGAAATAAATATATACATAGTCGGTTAGTTATAGTTTTAAACTTTATCAAATAATATAGTTCTGTTAAAATTGACAACTTTTGTGGCGCAGGGTGTATGATCGTGCGACTGATAGTGTGACAGGTTGTGGATCTCCACTCAAGGAAATGAAATGTTTACATTTTTCATTGTTGTAATAAGGCAGAGTACAGCGTTGAGTTCCAACTCTAAACACAACTTAAATTCGAAGAAAAGTGAAACAGTAGTGTTAATGGGAATGGAGTGTTTTAACACTAAGTTCCCTCTGTCATATGTGGGATACAGTGTGATGCTGAGGAAAACACAAAAACACTTCACTTAATAGAGTACAGCAGATTGAGTTTATTTCGTAATAAAATTTATAAATATTATAAAATAAACTTCTCTACAGCGTCGCTCTTTTCATACGTCAAAAAAGTCTCACGTATACGTCAAAACGAACGAGCACAGCTTTTTCCATCTTATTATCAATACATTGTCTACGAATGCGATTAGCGGAACTCCACGCCGAGCTTTTCCTAAAAACCAAATCATAAGTCAAAATAACCAAAATTAAAATTACTTTTGTCTAATAACTATAAAAAGTGAAAATGTGTTAAATGAAACAAAATTGGCCAAAAATTTCAGAATAAAATTTCACCTTTACTAAAACAAGATGTAAATATTATAAATTCTTAAAGAAATTTTGCAGCTCTTTCTTCATTTACTTCTCTCAATTTGACTCTTATAAAATATAAATGGTCTGAAGGTGCCTCTTAGAAGGGCTCACGGAATATACTCAAGACTCAGGTGTTACTTTATACTTTTACATATCTTAGTCAATATTATAGCTATTCTTCTATAGTTGTAGTCGTGTACCTCTTCTTGACTGTTGGTGGCTTCCTTGTAACCAAGAAATATTATTATATACAGTTTTAATTATAGAATATAATTAAAAAAATGTAATTAATAAGTTTTCTGTATTCAACTGTATTTATAAATAACATTTTTTTTCAGCTTTATACAAGCTGGATACAAAGTATCCAGCACATGGCTAGGTACCTTGGGAACCTATTGCTATGTTTTTATCCATAATTTTTCAAAAAAGAAACACATCAATATAAAATAATTATTAATAACCTAAACTACACAACAAGATACAGCGCGGCGTTGAGTTTCGACTCTCAAAATGCACATCTCAACAATACTCCAAGTTTGGTAGTAAGTGGGAAACGAAACGGAGTGTCTTAACACTAAGTTGAAAATACATCAAAAAAATAAAACTCCTATCTTTTTTTCAGTAACGATTGTTGCACTTCATTGACAAACAATTATATCTCACTTGCAATCGTATACTACCTTCATTTTCAGAGCAACTTTTTGATACAATATAATATAAAATATTTTGTGCTGTTAGTAATTCCGAGAGCTATATTGTGACTGTCGTTTCTGTACTTAATAGAGGAACTCTTTGAATTTTTAGTAGACATTTTTTATTATATTATATATTTAAAATGTCCATTATAAAATAACTTTTAGAATTGCAATGATCAAATATTGTACAAATTATATAATAGAAGACATTTATATTTCAATTTATTAGCGTTCGGTTTCCATTTCGGCTTCAAGTCATTTTGGAAGCTTAGCTTGAAACAAGACGATAACAAACACATCAAGTTTTGGGTTCGATCGGCAATAGAGGAAATGAAATATAAAATATTTTCAAATCAAAAATTTAATGTTTTCCATTCTTTATTACATATTTCCATGCAAGGCAAAGTTTCGCGTTGAGTTCCGTCACTCAATAAACAATGCAAATGGGCAACGGAATGAAGTTTTTACGTTGTACCCTGTGTATTAGATAGAGAGTACCTGAACATAGTGTTACTCTCCATTTCTATTAAGATAATCTTGTTCCACTTTCTACCTAATTTTCGGAGACATTGAAATATACTCGAAGTCATGCTTTGCCTTCTTAACAGATTGAGAAAATGAAAATATGAAATAATTTAGTCCCTCAAGTGGAATCGATTTCCACCAACCTCAACCTATCACATTTACAGTTGCAGGCTAGTGCCCCTGCGCCTTAACTGACCTCATATTGTTAGAAGAATATTAATTTCAAATATTGCAGCTTTGGTTGTAAAAGTTATAAAGCCATATAATAACTTTCGATATAATAAAAATAGAAACAAGTAAAAGTATATTTTTAACATATAAAATGAAAAAAATGAGATCTGTCCTGGCACAGGAGTTCCAAGCGTGGGACTATAGACGTGATAGATTGTGGATACGATCGCCACTTGAGGAAATGAAATATTTAATAATTTCATTTCTTTACTCTGGTAAAAGCATTTTGTCTTGCGGCAAAGTTTTGCGCCTCAATTTCAGCACAGAGTCGGGAATAAATCAGAATGTCTTAATACTAGGTATCTCAGTTCCAGCGGCCTACACTACAGTGTGCGGTATGTAGCGTGATGTTAAAATATCCATTCATTCATTTTTTTAGGACGTTTCGAGTGTGCCACTTGAGCACATTTCACTTCGCCATTGTCACGTTGTATGGAAAACTCACGAGAGGAATTGATCAGTTCCAAAGAGATAGCTGTACACAATAATACAATATATTACTTGTAAAAAAGAGATAAGAAAGTAACAACATTCTATTTCTTTTAAAGTACAAAATATTTCCAAACCTCACTCTCAGCCGTTAGAAATGTAATTCGAAATCGAATAGTGAAACTCATAAACGAGACCAAAATTCATTTCGTACAAAACTGCTTTTGGCAGAGCGTGTACTGGACGAAAGTAAGCCATACATACGAGTACGTCTGCTTTATAGCCGAAATACTAAAAGATTAGAATTTTCTAGCTTTTTTACTTTAACTAATCTTGATTGCGACTTGAAATTAAATTATGAATGTTTCAAATTCGGCGGAGAGTGGAGAACGGAATGGAGTGTCTTTACCCTAGTTTTCCAAGTTTACCCTAGTTTTCCAGGTCTATCTTGTTTTGCCAAAGCTTGTGTTAATTTCTTATCTTTATATCTTCATTTGGAATTTTCATTCTCAAAACTTTTTAACACTAAGTTCC
>DWMZ01001994.1:0-14937 GCA_018249855.1 Eueides tales michaeli | reverse complement strand
ATATATATATATATATATATATATATATATATATATATATATATATATATATATATATATATATATATATATATATATATATATATATATATATATATAAAATAAACGGAACTTAAACTAACTCAAAATATTTTATGTAATTTTATATCCGAATTCGCCCTTGTCATCCTCTCAACAGCGCTTGATAGAGTGCCAATTTAAGTCGTGTTTCGTTTAACTATGAACACACAAAGTTAAGGACATTTATTTTGTCCATATTAAGTTGAAGTTATTACTTTAGACACTGTACAGGAACAAATTACACATTCACAGCATTCACAGCATTTGATTTTTAAAAAAATAATATTGGCGACCGTCTGTCCGTCCGTCCGTTATACCTGACTAAGGACGGGTGATTTTTGAATTCGATCCCCAGGCCCGATCCCAAAATTTATTTTTATTTGAATTGACTTTCACTATTTACGAAATCTGTGCTATATAGATAAATAATTGAATGTACTATATATTCAATTTTACGTAACTTTTCTAAAAGATGGGATAAGAATACTACAAAAAACAATAAAGTCCAAGTCGGACTCGCCCACCAAGCTTTCCGTACAAATTTCGGGATTGTAGGGCAGTTTGTATACGTCCGTATGCACTAATTTTGTACGAAACTAGTACATTTCGTACACAATTACTTATGAGTTTTTAATAGTTTTGATCTGCTTAATTGATATTTTTCCATTTATTTGTACTGCAAGCTTCAGTGACATCTTGCCAGATTTCATAATTATATTACGAAATACCATATAAGTGTTCGCGGCGAAATATCTAAAGAAATTTAAGTTTGCAGACATATTCACTCAGTTTGTATAAAATGAATTACAAATAAATATCCGTTTTTAATTTTTTGGATTTTTTCCTTACTTTGTATAATCAGTTGTTATTTAATGCCAAATTTCAGAACTGCAGTTCCACGGGCAATACCTATAGGTTTATTAACGTGGTAAACTTCATAAAAAAAAAAAAACGATGCATAAGTGTTTGATATATAGTTGTATAGAAGCTTGAATTTTTCTACTGTCCAAGAAAACGTACCTATGGAAAACCAAAGGATTTGATGTTAATTTCAGCTTAATACCTCGACAAGATCTCGATATAAATGATCTTGACAGACAGACGTCTGACCGTCCGTCTGGGCTACAAAGTGATATTATAAGGTTTTCGTTTTTCCTTTTGAAGTACCGAAATCAACGTCTATATATTTTTGTGATACAATTAATAATTAGAATAAAAAATGTTTAAAGACGGAAAAACAAAAAATCAAAGGACGATTTATTCCAGATTGTGACGGTGCTCTGCATTTTAATTGCTTTTACAAGCTTTTGAAATGGATTGAAATGTTAACTTTCACTGAATTTAATTAAAAAAATATTTTCCTTTTATATATTTCTACATATTTTTTTATAATTTTTTGTATATGATATAAACATATATTTTTAATTTGTTATTAACAGTCACGTCAATCGATGGTAATTACATGTTGTTTAAATATAAGAATGTTATATTTATATTAAAACTAGCATTTACCTGCGCACCGCCCGCATGGTAAATGAAAATAGTTCAGAGTTTTATATTTCATGTGACACATTCTAAGAACTTGTTAACTCTAGCCGCAGATACAGCGCGTTCGTATTAACATGTAGTAGGTTTACACAAGAAACACAATACACAAAGATATGTATATTTGCTAATCCAACCCAGTAAGTTCTATGACGCGCTTATGCTAATATTAATTAACACGTAAGCACCACTCTCGACGAGACGATCACTCTGCTCTCATATTTTAAAACTATGATATTTTCTTAAATATCATTTATGTTATATGTTGTTAAAATCAATATTGATCTATATGAAATGCACAACGTAAATGAATTGATTAAATTGTACTGTTTTGTTAAAATTATTAAAGTTCAAAAATAACCGTTTACTTTATGTTCTTGTAAAGCACATGAAGTTAGTATGGATTTTTATTCAAAATAGGCATATGCCAAAAAGTTATTTTGGTTGTTAATAGAATTGTTATTTCTTTGAGTTTTAAAATAACAATATACTTTTAATAAATCGTAAATAAATACTGAAGTAATATCTAGAAAAATAAAGTCTCTTAACATGGATAAAGTCTTCAGAGAGGTAATCAAATATGGTAATCAAAATTTGTAACAAAAGCTATGTTCTTGTAAAACATATATGAAACATCAAAAGAATGCCAAGTGCTTCAAAAGTCAGAAGTATGTATTTGCCTTTTAAAAATAAATCGTTACATTGCTATGGCTGTCTATGGTTAGTAGAGAATGCAATCACTTATTTTTTCTTTGTTTTCTTCTCAATGTTCTAACTGTAATTATATATATTGATCTTTCATAATGTATTTCATAACACTCTTCTATATTTATCAATTTATTGATACATTTAAACCTTGAGCCTTTTACAAGCTCTTGAGTCATTAAATTATACAAAACGTTATGTATAATATCCTGCAATACCTATTAGTTAAATAAAAATGTATACTTAGAGTTTACGATGAAATTTGCTTATAAAATGTTTATAGTTACTAATTTTAAAAGCACATATTTAAAACTTTAAATGAAAGGTTACTTGACATAAAGGTGTACATCAGTAAAACACAATTTCGTCTAGTTATAGGTTTAAAAAATCCTCATATTTTTTAACCTATAACTAAAAAATATATTTTAATCTAAAAATTAATGCTATAAATATAAAATTCACCAAAACTTGTATTTGTAGGACACAGAATACACTATATAAAAGTTCCTACAGATTGTTGTTTACAAAACAATACTGGCTATACAAAAATATTCTCTTGTTCTGTTCTTGAAAAAATACTTGTTCAAACGGGACAATGAAGACATGCCACGGTGACATAGCTCGCTTTCAATTTGATCAAAACTTTAACAAAATTTCAAATATAACCATTATATTACATTATTTTTCTCATTCTTTTACCATAATATATCATTAAATACATAAATAATGATATTTAAATAAAACCGCGTTAAGTAATAATTCCAAACCTCCATTTTTCTTAATATTGACCATTTTAGGAAAAATCTAATTTGTCTCTACATTATTATTAATAATAAGTGACTACACTGTTTTTTTTTTTAAAAGTGAAGTGATTTATATTTAAAATAAATGAATTTTTGTACGAGAAACTTAAAAGGCCATGTAAGGTAATATTGTACAACTGCATAGCCGGATGTTCCTAGATAGTACCTAGTCTTCTGTTACTTTTAGTAGCAATTTCTACGTGCACTATATGAGCCTTAGTAATGAAAAATGTCTCCTTTGATATTGAAAATGCTTAATATTTAGTACTTACTACTCGTTAAACGAGACAGGCTAAAAGATAATATGGGTATATTAGAATATGAGTAACCTTTATTCGAATTACAATATGAAAAAAATACTGCTTTCTGCAGTACTGAAGCTTAACTTACAAAGCTTAACTCAGCCTGACACGGATTGTTTGACAGAGTAGCGTAGTTTTAAAGCTTCTTATTATACATAATTAAAATAATTATGGTAATTTAAATCCAACTATGTATGAAAATAATTTATTCCTTCCAGTGAAAGTTCACTCGCCAACACCTGCCATTCATTGCCTGGGCGAAAATATTTTTATATGTAATATATAGGCATAACTATTATAAAAACAACAATATATCAGTTAAAGAGCAATATCTGTAAAAACACACAGTAATTAGTATAATTTGAACAATAAAGGATAATTCCAAAACCGAGCTACAAGTCTGCTCTTGGCAGCTGCCCGTTGTTGCCTCGAGGTGTTTTGGCTTTACTCCAAACCATGCGATCCACCTATATAACCAGTTCGTTTTTAACATTTATATATTTTGTAAGATTACCAAGTTGGATATTAACTGTCATTTATATATATCATTAGAATTTTTCATGAACAGTAATTAATCACGGATAAATGTGTGGGCTTAGAACAATAGTTCTGTACTGTATTATTTTTATATATGATTCCTTTAATTTACGTTACGTCAAACAGGAAACACACATAAATAAAAGAATGAATTCTGAAATCATTATTTTACCTACATGTATACTCTTGTTCGACGTATATATTATTAAAAGAATGAAAAAATATTAACTCTGAACAATTCGCTCTAAAATAAAAATAACATGCAAGAAAAGTGTTATAGTATACGTCCGCATTTAATTTAAATAACAAAGACATCTAAATCATAATTCAGGTTGACGTTCAATATTACTACCCATATCAAGCAATGGCCAGCGCTTAATTCACTATTGATCTTTGGAACTACTTATAATTGCATAATTATTATCCAGCTATAATTATAAAGCATTGTATGTAAACAAGGAGAACCTTTGATGCGGTTAAAAATATTGCCGACTGAGTTTACCAGTATTGAAATTCGTGCTTTCGTTATCCATTTATGTTTCAATACAAATAACATATTTGTACCAATTTATTGAATTGAGACAAAAATAAGACTAAAAGAATATTAAAATAATATTAGTAAGACTAACAAAATTACAGTACACTACATTTACATAAAATAAGATGTGTGTATAAAACAAGACATCACCAAGAATACACTTTAGAATGATAAAAATATATATTTTTTACGCACCGCCTTATCTTCTTATAAAGCGATAAAACATATAAAAAAAAATCATGAGTCTAACTCGAATCCACAATCGTTGCTTTTACAGTTATGGGTACGGTATAAACGGCAACATTATATATTCTGTTCTATCTGTCTATGATATCAAAATGACCGTTTTTCCACGCGTATTTAAGCGATACCAAAACACTAGAACCCAATTTTAAAAGGAACTCTAAAACAATACTGCAAGTCCAATCTATATTCACAAATAAATTACGCTTACATCATATAGAAACAACGCATGTAAAATAGGCGGTCTTTTTACTTTCTTGAGAGAGGTCGATCTGAAGTTACGATCAAATTGTAATGAAATAATTGAAAAAAGAAGTTATGTGCATAGTTATATAAACGTCAAAGACGTTATCACTAAAGTTAATACCACCTTTCACTAAAGTTAATACTGGTATATGGGTAATAGTAAGCGAAATAAATCATAAAAAAATATCATGAAAATCGTCGGGTACATAAATATTGTTATTTAATTAAACTTTACTTGTTAACGACAAATCTCTAATAAACATACCACAAATTATTTAAGAAATAAATAGACAACAAATATAAGGGAAAATGTTATTAAAAAATGTGAAGAACTGTTTTGATATTCTGGATTTTATTAAGGAAAACGAAACTTTTATTTATGGAATCACTGTTGGTTGTCCGTCATCAAGATCATTTAACTAGATTTAGCCTGGAAGAATCCAAGTTAAATTTATATCAAACATTCAGGTCTATGGTCCCTTAGAACTCTTAAAAAAACTAAGTTGCTTACTCAAAGCAATCATAAGTAGCAACACTTGTAAGAGATACAAGCATATACAATACTACCGGTTGATCTACATTTATGAAATTTAGCAATTTTATTAATTGTAGTAATAGTACTTACTTACTTAATTAGCTTCACACTATATCCCTAGCGTGGTAAGCAGAGACTAGTAATATAAAAGAAAAATTCCAAATAGGTTTGTCAGCTTTTATAAGTTGTATTTCCTGCTGTCTTACAATCATTATGAATCTAAACGGAACCTTCAGTAAGCAACTCGCACTTGACCAGTATTTCTTAATATTTAAAACTATATATATATATATATATATATATATATATATATATATATATATATATATATATATATATATATATATATATATATATATATATATATATATATATTATGATTTTGCCGTTTATTGCTAAGTTTGGAAAAAAAATAAAAGGATTCTCTATTAAACTATTTTGGCCGTTGGCCGCATGTCAACATTGTGTGTATATTAGAGTTCCCGATTACATATTAGTGGCGTCTTTTGGATTGCAAAAAGATATCCGTTATACACATTTTAGCTAATTTGATAAAGGTTCGGTAGAATAGATTTAAAATTTTAAATAAAACAATTTTAACCGGATTAATCGCGTATATTGATTGATTAAAATTTTTGAAAACTCGACGTTTCAAACATTTTACGGACTACTGTCCGTGGTCACGGGTGGACTGAGGTGGCATTCGTCTGTCGGTTGACATTATTATTATATCAAACTACCGCCAACGATTTCCTAATTGCCTCGCGTACTGCTCTGGATTCTTGCAGAATTAGCTTACTGTGGTGTGGTGGTTTTATAAGAGCGGGTCCCTGGTAGTAGAACGTTACCAACCCTCTTCTCTAATGAAATTAGGATTTTTTTGTATTTCAATAGCCTCGTTGATCATTCTGGGAATATATCTATTCTCCCTAGCGAGTATATGGGGTGTATCAAACCTAATGTAATGGTTGGGTTTGTTCGATGTATGCTCAAACTCTGCTGACTTTGATACAAGCCCATTCTTGACATCGGAGATGTGTTTTCACCCTAATACCGATGCTTCTCTTTGTTTGACCTATATATGCTAAGCCACAGTTATAATCAAGTTTATATACACCTGCACACTGCAAAGGAATATTACTTTTTACTGGTCTCAAGAATTGGCTCAATTTCTTGTTAGGCTTGAATAAAGTCTTAATAGAAGCTCTTCGTAAGATGTTGCCGATCCTATCTGTAACCCCTTCACATATGGTAAAAGTGCCGGCTGTCTCTCAACTGTGGGTGGCTTATTTGTCTTCTGACAACGCTGGCGGGGAACTGGCAGCTTGTTCTGATGAAGGGCAGCCTTCACCTTTCGAAGCTCGGCCCCTAGGTGTTCAGCGTCGCAGAGGTGGTGGGCTCTCTGAAACAAAGTATTACCAGTAGAAAACTGTGTAGGGTGGTGGTGAGATTCACCATTGACGTATCTGTTGGTGTACGTGGGTTGCCTATATACTGTGTGACCTATTGTACCATTAGGATTCTTTATGACCAAAAAATGAAGAAAAACTAAAGAGTTATTTGCATGTAATTATATTGTAAACTGAATTATTATTATTAATATAATTGAGTTGACTTAAGGAAATATAAACATTGGCCATAGGTAAAATTGTGAAAGTGTCATCTACGTACGGCTTATATATCCTTGGCTTACATGGTGTAGAGCTTAGAGCCATCTCCTCGAAGTCCTCCATATATATATCCGATATTACCGAGGACACCGGCGAACCCGTAGCAATGCCATCTATTTGTACCCGTGACTACGGACTACTGTAAAGTGTTCGAAACGTAGGGTTTCCAAAAATGTTATTCAATCAATATACGCAATTAATCCGGTTAAAAATTTTCCATTTAAAATGTGTAAAAATCGCGAAAATCAAAGATACTATTACATTTGAAATTATTTAATATCCCAACAAGATAAAACTCGTTAAGATGTTAATGATTTATGAGAGCTTTACGTTTTACTTTCTTAAGTTGTAAGAACATACTACATTTTTTATTATATTTGGACTTACAAATTAATTATGTATAATTAATAATAATTTTGTCAACATTTTGTATTAAGTTCTATTAAACATATAAACAAAAATATATAACGTTTTGAGGCCTATCGTGATTTAGGTGGAGCATGCTTGATGCTACTGTAAATGCGACAGGTTGTGGGTTCGATTCCCACATGAGGAAATGAGTTGAAGAAATGAGATACTCAACACGCAACGCCTCCAATTCAGCGGAAAGTAGAGAATAGAACTAAGGGTCCCTTCCCTTTGTCTATCCTGCCATTTCTTATCATATTCGAGCTACCGTTTATTCGCAATCGACATTTTTATTTTAGAAAGTCCACATGGACTTTTACCTAAATTCGCATAGGTATTATGTGGGTGCAGTGGTTCCGGACACGTAAAAAAATCGGAGGGGTGGGCGGCCGACTTCACGTTGTGGGTTCGATTCCTACTCGAGGATATGTCATATTTTTAATATCATTCAAATATATCATTCAAATTTCCTTCTCTGGTAATGCGCAATGCCTCTGAATTCGGCGGAAATCGTGAAAGGAAAGTGACCTAATGGGAATAAGGTGTCTAAACTAAATTGGTAGTAGGAAAATTCCCAAGTTCTCTCTGCCGGCCCTGCTCTTAAACGGAGAGCGTGAGGCTAAAAAATCTATTGAATATATAAGAAAATATATGCAAATATCTAATGAATACTCAAGATAATGTTATTTTTTTTATATTTATGCATCCTTAAGTATTTTGTTAAACGTTAACTATAATTCGCATCATTATTTGACTTAAAAATCCCCGCATCTGCATCTGTATCCACAAATGTGATAAAGTAATCCGCAACATACTTGTCTAAGAACGTAAAATCACTCTAATCTTCCTTAGCCTAATATTAATATTTACTTATATTATCAGATTTAGAAATGACCATCTAATCACAACTCCATTTAGTTTTAAAGCAACTTTCTGAAACATTTCTAAATACAATTTCAAGTAGTAATTATTCATTTAAAACATTTAAATGAGAGACTTAAATATACTATGGTGAAATTGGGCAACATATCAATTTCATTTACGACTATCATAATATAGGCGTTACGTTTGACCACATCAAGCCTAATGTAGTACAAAACACGTAAATTTGGAAATCATTATCAGCATACCAGATATACCATTAGCCATTCATGATATGCCCTATGTCATTTAAAATAATCTAAAGTATTACAACAATTTCGTAATATTAGACTTAAAAGATACTTTAGTACTGCGCCGAATCATAGAAAGATCTAAAGAATTTTACACCCTCTACATATGTACATATGTTTCGTTGACTTAAAAAAGCGTTCGACACAGTTCAATGGAATAATTGTCAATAATTGTGTAGAACGTAAGTATTAACTGATATTGGAGTACTTAAATATGACTGGTACCTTGGTCATGTACTCTATCTAATGCATCAACAAAGCAACCGCTACCACTCTGATAAGAGTGCACGACTAAGAAGAAGCAAATAATATTCGAGGGTTTCCCTCCATTTGCATGGAATTAATCATCTGATGACTTGATTGACTTTGTGGTAATGGGACCGATAAGATAGTCCGTTCTTTTAAATAAGAAAAGTTTATTTTAAATCGACCCACAAATCACAATCACGGAGAAACATAAAAAATATGAAATGTCTCCATTATAAAAATATTGCTTTCTATTATATTATATGTAGTGCCATAAACTAATGATTATCAGCCGTATAAAACCTATTAATACATTTAATTATATAAAAATAACTTAAAGCGCGGCGTTGAGTTCCACAACTCAACATGCATTGCCTCAAATTCGGCGGAAAGTGGGGAACGGTAGTGGAATGGAGTGTCTTAACAGTTTCAGTTCCCGAGTTCCCTCTTACCTGTTCGCCTCTACCCTACCTCTATACAACGTGAAGCTAAAAAAAAATATAATATAATATAAAAAACATCTTAACGTACTTTAAAAGAAAATATGTCTTTGTGTAATGTAATAATTATATTCTAATATTACTTCAAAAACTCATTGACAATGTTACATACCTACAAGCTATCAACTGCCGTTAGGCTTATTACCTTTTCCCCTAACTCAAGACATGTTTTTACAAAGCGCCTAAGGGAGAGAAAGCCGCCATGCGTATTTATCGACCATTACTTCGCAACTTTAGCATTTAATATCACATGAGCGTAGAAACACAACAAAAGTCATTGTGAATGAAAATAATTCGGGTTTGTTATAGTTAAATATTTTGCACTATATACTGTGCTAAGTTATCATTTTCACGTGGCTTTTAACTCCCACTGCTAAAACAAAAAGACAGTTTCTTTGATTTTCCCTATTATTGAACATTTAAAATGAAACGGAGTAATAAATATTATTGTATTGTAACCTGTAACTCTCGCTGTTTACGACGGAGATTCTAGTTTTAACCTTGCGAAATTTCTAGACATCTAAATTCTAATTCAATCTTCGTTCATATTCACAACATATATATCCGTTCCTATTAAAATACTTCCATTCCCCACTTCCGAACGAGGCGTTTCGTGCTGAGTGGCAGAACTCAACGCCGCGCTTTGCCTTATTGTCAGGACGAAGAAATGTAAATAGCTTCACGTTGTATCCTGCATGTGGCAGTGTAAACAGAGGAAATTTGGTAATCAAGTGTTAAGACACTCAGTTCTGCTCCACCACCACTTTGAATGAAAATATTAAATATAAAATATTCTTCGAATGCGAGTCGAATCCACAGCCAGTCTCTTTCACAGCCGCATACTTGTACCCTCAGATCTCTAATGTAATAACAACTTATGTAAGTATTTTAGTTACTGTATTTATTGGAATTGAACCCACAACTTGCCGCGTTTGTTTTTGCACCGATTTTGTTCATATATAAAATAATAAACAGCTGTAATAAGATAATAAACAATTATGAGTAGTTGTGTGTTTCTAAGATACGAGTATTACTACTTCATATAAAACCTAGTATAAATTCATCAAAATATATTTAAATAAAAAGGGACTGTTAGTCATTTTTTATATCGCTTTACTAAAACCTTATATTTAATAAGATAATAAAAAAAATATCGGCTACTGAACCGAGGAAGATTATATTTAACTTAATTAAAGTTTCCATAACATTAATTTTAATTCATATACACTGTTATTTACATAGACCCGAAGAGATCGTATTATACGTTTGATATCAAAAGGATATACTGGTATATTGTTCCTAATACGTTGTACTAATGTCCTATAATTATTTCTTCCTCCGAGATAGTCAACAAAAGGCAAATGAAAAGTGATGGCAACAATGGCAAAGCCTGTTTTAATCGTTAGAGTATACACTGCCTTCGAGGAAATTTATTTCTTAATAAAGGCACTTCGCGTGGAGATGACACGCTTCTTAACAATGAATTATAAGTATGTAGTATTAGAAGTCCTGAAATATTACTAATTATATAGGTACTTAACTTTCATAATATACTATATAGTTGCTATTATTAAACGTTTTCTCTTGAATTTTTATTAGTTCCAAAGAAACAAAAGCATTTTCTTACACTAATATTTTCTTACATTACATACATGCTGTGATATTGTAATTGTTTTATGGATTTTTTATCTTAACTTTCCTCGAGAATAGGATCTGTATAACATGTAGCTTTTAACAGTTACCAACTTGAGAATATAATTATAATATGTATGATAAAGTAAAAATAAAATAACTAGCATTTAAACATCGTATTTAAACTTTCATGATACATCATTTTAAAAATATTGCGGGCTCAGTAGGAAGTCCTCGTAACTGAAATAAAACAGATATTTTCTGCAAAAACAACGGCCAAAATGAACCCGAAGTTATGAAATAATACGTAGTCTTGTTCACATAACAATGCTAACCGCTTAATATTGTCTCCGTCCAAAGACCTGAAAAAACATTCCTTTTATTCGAGAAATATGAGAAAGAAATTGTGATCACTGCAATATGAACTATTGTTCGTTACTGAATGCGTTTGCACGATATTGATTCTCTTTATTTGTAATTATTCTACAGTGAAATGAAATTCCCACATTCTTGTTTTATTTTTTATTCTTTTATTACACAGTTCAATATATTTTCTAATTTCATTTTATTAAAGTATTATAATTATACTTAAAATAAAAATCAAAAACTTGCAGTAAAATGCTCTCTATATGCTCCATACAAAATGAACATCAACATGAGCTAAAAATTCTAATATGCGAAAATAATCTCCCTTATTTAAAAAAACGTATGAAAGCTTTTTTGGGTAGCGGAAATTTGCAAAAATCATAAATAAAGAAACAAGCCTATAATAATTTCGTCGTAGCTTGATGAGAACATACGTTCCTAGTGGTCGCTCGACATAGTCGTTAGTGCGTCTGAACGGATTCTATATAAATATAATTATTCAAGCAAGATTTTTACAACAATTCTAAGTAGATTTAGTATACGTTTAAAAAAAGAATATATTTAGCTTGACATTTGTAATCCATTTGCCTAAGACAAGGTAAATAAGTTTGATACTGTGATTTATTTAAAATATCCATTGAAATACTTTCGCAAAGAATTTAATCTAAATTGTATTAAACATTTTTAGCCCTCATATAGATTTTTTTGTCAATCGTCAAACGATATGTTATTAAAGATGCTGCGCTACAATTTGCAATAATTCAATTGTCTTTGCTCACCGTTCTCTGTTGTTACTCTATCACGACCTTAATATTTTAATAATGGTTTTCCTTCTATCTAAAATCCTATTCCTTATTCATAAGGAATATTTAAACACTGTGATGGAAAATATTTGAACAATGTCATAGCGAAGTTAAGAATAACACGAGATTATGAAGTCGATTCTCACTAGCGTATGATGATTCTCAATAGTATGTATTAAGAATAATACCTTTGATTTTCGCGATTAGTGACATTTTAAAATAAATAAATTTTACCGGGTTAATTTTGCGATTAAATCGATTAGTTTTGATAAACCCCACATCGTTGCTAGGAAGGAACAGATAGATTGATCTGCGAGGCTACTTAAATACAATATCCTAATTTCCTGATAGAGATGACGGTTGAATGGTTTCTACCACGAACTATAAAAAAATTAAAATCTCAAACCCAAGACGATAGAGGACAAGATAAAATAAGCACATTATGCGAGAATCCAGGGCAGTATGCGAAGCAAGTAAGAAATCATTGGCAGTAATAATAATAATAAAGCTTTATTTAATTCCATACAACATGCATAATGATTACAATTAAAAACATTAAATTACTGTAAATAAATTAGCATTTAGGAATAAAATATGAATTAATCTAATTTTAATTTATTAATTTGACGTGGGATGTACGGACCCCCTTCGGGTAAAAGCCTCCTCCAAGGACTTCCATCGTTCTTTGTCTCTAGCGGTAGTCAGCGAATCAGCCCCTGCTGCTTGTGACAATTCGTCTGTCCATCTGGCACATGGGCGGCCTCTAGCTCTTCGGCCTCCAGGTCCTTGCCATTTCACTGCCCTGATGGTCCACCTGTCATCGACATATCGGGTCTTAATTTAGTTTTCTTGCGAATATATTTGTTTGTAATCTTGTCTTTTAACGTTATACCTAATAAGCTTCTTTCCATTTTTCTTTGGGTTACTTTGATTTTTTTGTTTTGTTCTCAAATCGAATGTCCAAGTTTGAGAGCCGTAGGTGAGACATGGAAGGATTTCTGTATCCATAATTATTTTCTTAATTGACGTCGATAATTTTAATTTGAATATTTCTTTCTGGGCCCAGTATTTCATCCAGGTTATTGCTATTCTACGATCTATTTCTCCAATATTCCTATTTTTTCCGAAAGAAAGCTGTTTGCCCAAGTAGATGTAACTTTTTACAAACTCTAGAGGGATGTTATTCACCAAGATGGTTGCGGTTTGGTAGTTAGTCATTACTTTCGTTTTGTCCAAATTCATTTCCAGACCGACTTTGAAGCTAGCTTCGTGTTGATCGTTGATCATATTTTTTACCTGTGCAGATTTCTCTGATAGCAGCACTATATCGTCAGCGAAACGTAGGTGGCTTAGGTATTCGCCGTTTATGTTTATTCCTTTCTTAGACCATGGTAAGCTTTTTATTACTTGCTGTAGTACTGCTATGAATATTTTTGGAGTGGATCACCCTTTCTCAGGCCTCTACCAATATTGATTTTGGAACCCGTTCGATCTAACTTTACTCTACTTGTGCTGTTCGCATATAATTTTTTCAAGATGTTCACGTACTTATTTTTTATATTTGTTATTTCTAAAGCTTCCCAAATACTATCGTGAGAAATAGTGTCGAAAGCTTTTTTTATAATCAATGAATACTACATATAGAGGTCTGCGGAATTCTATATATTTTTAGATTAACTGGTCTAGTACTTGGATGTGTTCGCGTGTGCTGAAACCAGATCTAAAGCCGGCTTGCTCTATCGGCTGGTGGGCATCAATCTCTGCGGATATTCTTGCGAGCAGACAAGAGGCAAACAGTTTGTAAAAGCAAGACATTGCGGCTTATTGGGCGATAATTTCCAATATCCATTGGATCGCCTTTTTTGTACAGCAAAATTATTTCAGATTCCGTCCAAGAATACGGCACTTCTTCCTCATCTAAAATTTTATTAAATAATATTGTTATAGGTGTCAATAGCAGAGATCTTGCAATTTTTATGTATTCGTTGGTTATTCCATATTGACCTGGGCTTTTTTCGAATTTGAGCTTAGCGATTTGTGTTAAGATTTCAGTTTCAGTAAATTCAGGAGTTGGTGATATATCTTTGGTTTGATTAGTCTGTTTCTTCTGACCTATATACGAGTACTTTGGTTGACTGTAGAGTTTCGCGTAAAAATCTGTAGGAATATTTATAATATCGATCCGAGTGTTAGCTGTTGCAATAGAGAGCTGGAATCCATATTTTTGATTTATTCATTTCTTTGAAAGCTTTTTTTGCTGACCTTGATTTTTCATTGGCAGTAGTTAATAAAATAATTATGTCAATTGACACACCGATGCTTCCAAGTCTACCCGTAAAAACGGACTATGAACGAAAAACACAAAAAACGAAAAACACAAAAAACGAAACGAAAGATATTAAATTATGCATTAATAATAAGAAAATATTTATTGAAATTCTCAACATTTTGATGCTTTCAGTCATTCAGAAGAATATTCTAATTAATATATTTACATTCAGGGAATATATATATATATATATATATATATATATATATATATATATATATATATATATATATATATATATATATATATATATATATATATATATATATATATATATATATATATATATATATATAT
>DWMZ01001993.1:0-14937 GCA_018249855.1 Eueides tales michaeli | reverse complement strand
ATATATATATATATATATATATATATATATATATATATATATATATATATATATATATATATATATATATATATATATATATATATATATATATATATATATATATATATATATATATACGAATATAATAATACTTTATTGCACTTTACATTTTATATGGGATAAAAATACATATATTCAACATATAACATTATATATAAATGTGCAACGGCGGCCTTATATGTATATATATATATTTAAAAAGAATATCTATTGACAACATGTTTACTTGGGTTAAATATATTAACTATATTTGTAAAGGTTTTCAAGTAGGAAAAAATAAAATAGAACAATAATCTTTAAAAACGTCCCCATTAGCAAGTTAAAATAATTTTACGTGACGGGATTAACTTTTTTAATAATTTTAAGTAACCAGCACACATATATACGTCAACAGAAAAACCTGCAGCCAACCGCATTAAATGCACAGTGAAATGCTTTACAATTCACATGTTATTTTACAATTTCAATAGAAAGCTGGAATTGAAATATTTTTTTACAAAGAATTGGGGCGTCAGTGAGTAAACAAGTAAAATCAATATTTTCTTATTAACGTGAAGTCTTGTTGGTTTTTAATTTAATGTATTTATTTTGATTTTGGTGGCAGAAAAGCTTTAGAGTTTCGGCGTATTTAATCAAATTTTCATTATAAAAAAATATATAAATATTATATTGACATTTGTTACATTTTCCTTTTTAAATATAGAAGATTCTAGAAAGGCTACCCTAATTTGATATATATATATATATATATATATATATATATATATATATATATATATATATATATATATATATATATATATATATATATATATATATATATATACCAAATGTGTAATAGTGTCACACTAGGTCATAGTAATATATATTCAACCAATTCGTATGTTAAATAAGCATAATTTTAATCTCAGTACAAGATTACTCACAAAGATTTTTCATTTGATTATCTTTATAAAACAACATTTTATCCTTTACCATTAACCGGTTGTATGTTATAATAAAATAACAAATATATTTTCTTGGTGTCATCATGACACACGAAACTAGAAAAGTTTTAAACGCCTAGAGTGTGTTTGACATGAACCATTTTAAGTTACTTTTGAGCTTTATATATCGTGTGATTATAATCTACCTGTATAAAATTTGTCACATTTTTCTATATACTTTGTTAAGTATATAAAATTCTAGTTCTTAACTTGACTTTGTACTTTTTTACCACCAGGAACAAAACCAAATATCAACTAAACAATAATATAAGTACAGTACGAGTTGATAGTACACTAACTTACAAATATAATAAAGCAGTAATTACACGTAAAAATAATACGTAGAAAACAATTCTAAGCAATCGAAATAGTCTTAATCAAATATGTTTGTAAAGAGTAAGGAGTCCTCAGACATCTCCATACAACGACTATATTAACATTAACAAAGGAAATATATCCATTATGTGGCCATAAAAGTCTCTATTACGTTTGAATGTTAAAATGCTATCCCATCGTATCCTATAAAAACACACGGGTCATTAATCTTCGGAAATGTAAAGGAGAAATTCGAAAATAGGGAGTATGCTGTTTTTGTTTTTGCCTTAAATTATCGTATCTCTTGTTGTTTGTGTAAATCTCTTGATTTATTACTTTGTGGTTTTTTTACTTGTATTCTTGAACTATTTGGTATAGATGTAAATGTATATATAGTAATTCATTTGTGATAATTTATAGGTTACTTTTATGTGACCGGTGGTAAGAAATAGTTCGTTCTTATTTACAGTAGTGTACAAAAATATTGTTGTCAAGAACAAAAAAAGTGCTTGTATAATAGTATATTTTATATTCTCGTAGCTTATAACAAATATCAATTCTCTGCCAAAACCTATAAAAAATATACCAGGGAAGCCTTATCGAATATCAGAATAAACATTCTTAAGTGTAGATAAATAGAGATTTAATTCCTACACCATCACTAAGAGTAGCTGGTGTTGATTACACTTCTTATTAGGACAGGGCCAAGGGCAAACAAAATAATAACAACAATTTATATTTGCTTATTTTGTTATATTTTATGTCAAAATATTTTTTTGTATTTATCAGACAGTCTACACAACTGTGAGACATAAATTACTTTACTGGCGAAGTGATATGTGCTCAACTGGCACGCTCATATAACGCCATAATCAAAGAACCATACCATAAATTACTTTTCTGTTTTCTTTTTAACAGTTATTTTTAAAACAGACGTGATAAAAATATAATAACTCAATAAATAGCTATTGCTTACAGCATTTAACTCCAAGTGAAGTGGGTACTTTCAAGTGTTAGTTATTAAAGAAATGTCGATAAGTAATGTGATATGTGTGAAAATGCAATGGGCTGGTGGAGGGTGGGTGGAATAGATCATTGTACTCACCACTCGTTCATCACAAATCATTTGTAGAAACGTCAACATAAAAAGAAGACATGTCGGCAGGTAAGCAACCTAGAAAACTATATATATTTATTACATTTATCTTAAGACTGTCAAAATAAAAAAATGATATTATAATATACACGAGAATGAAGATTGAATATTTGAGGCCTGTCGTAGGGCAGAGGCACAAGTGTGTAACTGTAAACGACAGGTTGTGGGTTCGATCCCCACTCGAAGAAATATTTAATATTTTTATTTCTTCGCTCTGGTAACGAGGTTACGCTGAGTTCCGTTACTTAACACTTAATGCCTCAAATTCGGCGGAAAGTGAGGACTGGAACGAAATGTCTTAGCACTAGATTCACATGTTATTGCCTACCCTGCCATGAGTATTCATAACATAATAATAATGCTTATTTATATAAAAATTAGTTTATTATATATTTACGGAAAAATGAGACTGTAGTATCTTGACTTTAATTTCTCTGTGCCCACCCTTCTGGTCATTAGCATGAAGGTGTTTTTTATATATAATTACTAAATAGTTTTGGTGTACTAATAGAATGTAGATGATACAATGATGTGTAACTAAATTCATCCTTATGTCTTATCAGACAGAGAACACGGAAAATTGTAATATTTATAATAATTTTCATAAAGGAAAACAAGAAGCTCTTAAAACTAATTTCGTTTAACACGAATTTCTTTAGCGCAAAAATTTAATATACGCTTTAATTTCAATGTCGCTAAACATGATTTAAATTTTCTAAGATACGTAAAGCTTTGATACAAGGCTACGAATATTTTGCCGGCTAATTACACAGAAACTCAAGTTACCTAATTGATTTAGGGGTGAACAGAATTTTGTTCGTAATTTTGAATTATGCTTATTATGTTTAACTTTTCATTAAAATAATTAACTGCTGATTTTCATTAACATAATTTTAACTAAGATGCTATCGGCATACATAAGTCGAATCAAATGAATAAGAAATTTCGACGTAGCTAGATCAGAATGTATAGCTAAGTTGGTCAATATAGTTGGACGATTTCCAAGAGGCGCGGGTTCAAATCTTGCTTCGTTCAAATTTTTGTACATTTTTAAATTTAGTATTTTTCTTTCCTAAGTGTGGAATAATATTTTAAAAATAGTAAAAATATTTAATAAATAACATTCTCTCTTGCCAAATGATAATTCTAAGTAATTATCTTTGGGTAGCGGAAATTTGTAAAAATCTTCCTACAGAGATGCAAACAACATAAATAAGTTGTAACTAGCGTATAGAAATTTCGACGGAGCTTAATGAGAACGAATGGCTTAGTTGGTTAGAGCGCTTGGACGGATTCCAAGAGGCGCGAGTTCAAATCCTGTTTCGTTCAAATTTTTATAAGTTTTTAAATTTAGTAAAAGTATACGTTTTTATTGTAAAATAAAATTAGATATAATTTTAAAAATAGGTAATATAACATAGAGCAGTAACCATAATAAAACAATAATATTTAATTATTCTTAAAAATGCTGGTAAATTAAGAAACTTCAAACTCGGTAATTAGACAAGTTAGAAGATTTAAAATATCTTCGAAGTATTTTACATTTAATCTTACCTCTTCGTGATCAAAGTTTCATGTTATTAATAAATTTTAATGAGTAGAAGAATAAATCGATACTTCTCTCGCAACAACTTTTATACCATAATACTTATGGTACTTATGGTATTTTTTTTGGTATTGATAAATAATGTAGCATAACCTTGTTTGAAGAGATCTCGTCATGTTACATCATATATCGTAGAAATCCACTTGAAAAATATCTGGCTAGAGACGATAATTTGTGATAGCATCTGATTTAGAAAAAATAATAAGCAAACTTACTAAGTACTAAGTAAAACAATTCGCGAGGCCTAAGCTGAGCTTTGCATTTGTGTGTACACAGATAGTGTATCGCATAAGGCGCATCACTTACTTGGTTTAACTGTATACCTAAATAACAACTATCATAAATACCAAAGTGAAGAAATAAAAATAATAAATATTTTATTCCCTCGAGTAAGGATAGAATCTACAACCTATTACAGTAACAACCTTGTACTCCTGCACCACGCCCTCATTTTTTCACCAGGCCTCATTTTTTTAGTTTATTTTTTTTATTCTTCATCAATAATACATTCTGTTTTTAAAAGTTTCTTTTTGGCTGGCTCTATTTTTCGTGTTCACTCACAGAAATGTAAAGCTCTGCATAATTTTCAATAAAAAATATTTCTTTTTCTGATTCTGCCGTACGACTCGTAAACACGATCATACAATCGCAATATCAAATCCTATTAGTACATAAATGGTCAATTAGCTACGTAAACAATAAATTTTACTAAACTTTAAACCATTTTACAGCGGGATCAGCGGTGGCTATGATAAGCACCAACCTGCGTTTCGGATCAGCTGGTGCAACTAATTCTTCACTTATCAACAATACAAGGCACTGTCCCCCCGGCGGCGCTGCCAGTGCAGCCGCTCTACTGGCCTTATCTGGACTTGGGATGTCGGCGAATATAGCACTGATGGTTGTAATTCTTAGCAAGAAACAGCTCCGAAGGTATAGATAAATATATTTTACAAGCTTTTATTTGACTTTGTGTGTTAGTGTATGTGAAATTATTGTTAGTTCAATTTGACTCACTACCCAGTTTCCTTTTGAGCTGAAAATTTATGACAATTTTTGAATTCTGATGACGATTTATTTAAATATACTATATATTGTTGTTAATCCAAAGTGTCTGCCCCATCAGCAGGAGTGAACTATTATTCTTTTACAAATGAAAGGTCCTGATTTATATAATAAAATATACTATGAAAGAAAAAACACCTACATAATATTTAGTATTGTTAAAGTCTTAAAAAATATTTAATATTTTTGTTTGGTATAAATTTTCATTTAAATGAGAATCAACGCTTAAAAGAAACATAATAAATATCGAAATACCTTTTGTAGTAAAGCGCAAAAATATTTTAAACTGCTGTACGGTTATATATAGAAAGTTTAATATGTTCCAGAATTTTTAAGGCGGACCGTGTAGTTTTGACACATTGAAGCTATATTTTCAGCATTCACCTATTTTCTAGCTGCACACATGTCAAGGATATTCTTGAAAACTCGAAAGTTACTAACCGTGGGGAATTTTACGAAGCTTTCTATCATTTTGTCGGAGATAAGTTCGCACGTAAAATATATTACGTCTAATTTATTTTGCCGTTAAAGTATTCAAAGGTTTAAAAATAAATATATAAAAATATATAAAAATATAAATGTAATGATAAGTTTTTACGACTAATATGTTAAAATGTATCTAGGTCGATAACTAATAAAGGTACAATAATTCTAGGCTTCATTTACTATGCCTATATTTGAAATTTCAATAATTTTCATTGAAAAATGTTAAGGCATCTTGTACTTGTCTTGATTTCCACTCAGGGAAATGAAATATTTTTAATTTAAATATTACTCAACACGTATCTCAAATTTGGCGGCAACGGAAGTCTTTTAATTATAGGTTCGCACGTTCCTGAAAAATATAACGTTTCTTTTATTTTGTTATTATCTCACTCTCTCTCACTCTTTTATTTTGTTATATAAAGAAATAAAGAAAGAAAAAAAAAGATAAAATATTTTGTGACTAAATGGTACGAGAACACACTATTGTTACAAGTTTTACCTAATGTAACTTTATAAAAAATCTTTGTCTGTTAAAAAATATTACAATAAATTTCATGTTGATTGAATTAATTCATAGCATGTAGAAGTCTCTTTAGAGATTATAACAAAAATGTTTTACTGTGACACGTTAGCCGGGATCTATCTCTGAGTAACACCACCTAAAGTTGCTCTAAAGATAATGCGTAGGTATTATAATTAATAATTTTAGAAAACTTGTAAAAAAATTAACGTAGCGGAATTTGAACCCGCGCTTGGATTCGGTCCAAATTCGCAAAGACGTGCGTCAATGTCACAAAATTGAATGCCGATCTGAAGTGTAACTTACAGAGGTGTCTTATTGCGTAACCGTATTTTTACTAATAGGACGTATGACTTTGCTAAGGTGCCCTGTTACATAAGTCAAAATACTGTAATCAGCAATCTTGACTTGGCTCGATTCGATAAGTCACCGGATATTAGTATCACAGACTATATATTAGATATATAGAGGTTACTAAAACAATAATATGTCAATTGCATGGTCTTATAGCTTTTGGGAGCATATTTGTTCTAATATATAATATAGTAAAAAATAGGAAATAAATGTAGCACGTTTCACTAGCCAGTTCTAAGATAGAACTGATGCAACAATATAAAATTTATAGTTAAGAACAGTCGACCTCGATCAGTACCTGGCTGGAAATATTGGAACTACTATCGGACTAAACCATCTGCTGCTTTATGTGTACAAGAGTAGTCTTATTATTCTGTGAAGCATGAAGGTTGTTAAGTATACATATGAACAAATCCGAAATATACTTGACAAGTAAATGCTTGTAGGCTTATTTATTTTTCTTAATATATTTGTCTACTTATGATGATAATTGTAGAACACATTTTCACTTTAACGCAATAAGGTTTTTTAAATATCTGCTCCATCGTTTACATTGACAATAAATTGCGTAAAATATCCTTATTTTACAACAAATGAAAATGTTTATTTTGCTTTAAATACAAAATGAAACCAAAACTACCAAACAGAATGCGATTTGAAAATCAACAATCTAAAAATGCAGCTATAGGCTCTCTCTATTGCGTTGCAACGTTAGATTTATAAGATAATCCTGCCGAAACTCAATCAGATTACGGAAAGCCAGAAAGCTATAACCATTAATCCATTCCTATCCTATAACCATGAAAGCGGATCTAAAAGCGGATACGGATGTGTAAGAGGAAAACATGCTTGAAATTTTGAAGGTATTAAAATTTAATATACATACTTATCACAAATTATCGAACAGATTCTGGTATAATATTATAAAAAATGTTATTTTAAATATTGCGTATATTCAGTATCACTACAGGTCAATCATGGTCTAACTTCTTGAAAAATTTTCCTTATCTGATAATAACAAAATAAAAGAAACGTTTTTTTTATAATAGGCAAGGAATTTTGTAGAGTATCGAATACTGATAAAAAAGAATTAATAGTTTTTTTATAAGCAAATATGGAACTCTTTTTTATTAGCATGCATAAGCATGTTTTAAAATTTTTAACTTTATTTTTGCAATATATTTAAATAATAGTATTTTAAAACAATTTTAATAATGTGCACATATAAAAACACACATGTGCTAATTGTATTGGCCAGCCATTGTATTCATGGGTTAAATTTTCGCATCAATTCGTCTTTCACTAATATAAAGCGAGACTTGAAATCAGTCTACCCTAAAACATACAACTGGGAAATTTTACCTTCAAGCTATATTGAACTTTCCGATATGAATCGAGTTCACTTGCCCTGAATAGATCTTTTTTCCTTTATAGTAGTAATATTCATTTAAATTGCCAAGATATCAAAGGAGCTACCTTAATATCTTATACTTACAAGGTTACTTTTGCTTAGAACTTATATAAAAAAGGCTTTTTGACGGTAACGATCAATTCAAATTAGCTTTAGTGCTAAATTTGCTAAAGAACAAACTTTTTTTTTTGTAAATTATTGCGTATCTATCAGATTAGTAAGATTTTTTGATTTTATTTTTTTTGAGCTAAATTTAGTATTTTTCTTTCCTAAATGTGGAATAACACTTTAAAAACCGCAAAAATATTTACTGTTTTACTTTCACGCTATTAAATAATTCAATGGACGAATGTTAAAAATCAGTTATAGCTAGAATCACATTTTATTAATATGAGTACATATATAATGTAATATTAATAGCATGTCCAAGTATTTCATCCAATTAATAACAGTAATATAGTAAGCAATAAGTCCTAATTCCAACAAATGATGACATCAATAAAAACCCACATACGCCCTAAAGGCTTTGTAAGGTATTTTTTATTCCAGAAGTGAAGACCTATTGTTAGTCAAATACAAATATTGAATTTTTTACGTGAAACAATATGTATGTAAAAAATATTCCATTTGTTAGATTTAAATCTGTATGATCTGTATTTTTTTGTGTTGACAATTTATATACAAATTTAGTTATTTGACCGGGTGAGCCTATTGGATAGCTAGTATGCAAATATATCAGCAAAGCTAAAAATGACTTACGAAAATAACACAAAATACTTGAATCAATATGAGCGTTCAGTTTATAAAATAAACAATATTAATTTTTAATACAGATTTTACTAATAATTTTGCACAAATAGGAGTTTAAATTTAGAATTATATAATACACTAGCGACCACTCCGCGGCTTCGTCCGCTTGATTTACTCTATTTTATTTGCTAATTTTTATTACTAATTTCTTGTTCTAATAAAATTATCATTATTAAGACAGTATACATTTATAACTAAAATTTTAGCGAAGTGAAAAAAAATGAAAATGAAAATTTTGTGATGAAAAAATGAAATTGAAAATGAAATGAATGAAAAAATGAAATTGAAAATGAAAATTTTGTAGTAGGTACTAAACGTTTTAACTAAACGTAATTTTTTTATTTACGAACAGATTAAATAAAACATACACTTGATATTGAGGGAAAGTTGCCAAAATATATAAGTGAAAATTGCATTTAATTCTGATTAGCAATTACTGAGATTAGCGCGTATAAGTTACACAGACAAATAGACAAAAATATATAAAAAATACTATTTTGGGCATTATTACATTAATAATCGTTCCCTTTAAGATTTTTTTCCATGACAGACAATGATCAGTTACAGATTTAATATACTTGTAAGCATAGTTTACCTATAGGCATATTCTTCAAAAGTAATAGAATAATTAATAAAACTAGACAAACGTGTGTTTGTAAAAGCTGAATGAAGATAGTAATAAGGGTTTATAGTTCATCTTACATCTTGAGATTGTAGTGAAAAATGTATGTCAAGGTTTTAAGCTCTTTTGTTTATGTGGGCTACGAATAGCTATATTCAAACAATATTTTAGGCAATGTTTAAATTCTGTATATGACCATTAAAAATGTTAACATTTTTAATACAATGCGAAAAATTATACCAAATCCTGAAAAGGTTTTTTTTATCAACAGACTGTATAAATTCTACTAAAAACAGTTTCACTTTACGTTTCTCTATGTAATGAATCCATTAAAAAACTAACCGAGGCCAACTGGGAAACTCAGTGATAAGACACTCCTTTTCCATAAGTATATTTCCGTTCCCCATTTTATGCTGAATTCTGAAAGTATTACGTGTTGAATAGCGAGACTAAACGTCCCAGCTTGCCTCAGTTTGTTATCAAAACTGAGGCAAGCTGTGGAACGAAAATATTATAGGACTATAATGTGCATGCATATGTGTCTCTGCACTATGACTGGACCCCGAGAATAAAGAAATCTATTTTAAAATTTGCCTTTTTTAACATCACCATTTGCCTGTTTCACACTTTCGTCATCTATACCTAATAGCAACAACATTTCACATGTTTCTTGTACCTAAGCCGTTAAAATTTAAGTACAAAAGCATGAGAAAGCAGCTTTTGTTCATTTCATGGTAAAATTCTTGTAAAATATGGGATCATATTCTGTAGTTGATGTTCGCATTTCATAAAATATTTTATAAAAATAACTATACATTGTTTTTACAATATTACAATTATGAAAACTTAATTTATAATATGCTGTTTCAATGTGCGTAAGATTAAATTATGTTTCCATATACGTTCGGGCTTGGGAATAATTCAATAGTCCTACGTGAGGGTTCACTTTAAATATCAACCTTGAACAGGGTGGAGAATTGTCCTAATTGAGTTTGGTACTGAGGAGATATGACCTATTAGAAAGGGCACAAAATGTAATTATCTAAGGTTATAGAATATAAATGATATTGTAATATATATGAATATTAAATTGAATTATTGCAACTATCTAAACGGTATTCCTAGTTTAATGCTAGCCAAACAACAGTTTTAATAACTAAAATTGTAAACAGACATTATTTTTATTACATACAGTTTATCAATATATCAATTTATGTCTGTCTGTCTTTCTGTTTGTCCGGATTAATCGACGGAACAACAAGCTTTTATGGAGCTAAAGCTAAAAGAAAATATATAAAAAAGCGCGCAGGTCCGCTAGTACGGAGTAATTAATACTAACACTTAATTTCACAAAAAAAAATACCCCACTACAAACGGTGTCCGCAAGTCACGGTCCGAGTCTCACAGGAGACGCCCTTGCGACACCGTGGTTCTATTTGTTGGTGCCTCCCCCGTGGAAGGCAACCAAGCTAAGGTCAGAGCTCTTTCAGCTCGGCCTCCCCCAAGTCCGGTGACGCTGTAGAGGCCAACAGGGCCAACAGCATACTACACATTCGAAAACGGAAACGGATCACAAAAAATAACCGCCAAATTTAAATAATTCAATTTTATATTTTTATTTCATGTAAATTTAAAAAAGCTATGACTTCTGAGACTAAAATTTAATACACACGTATTCCCTGCAATCGGGTATAAAATGAACATGAACCCTAATTATAATAAGAGCATCAGAAGTCGCTGTTTTAGAATAAATCTAAAACGACGTAAATCTCGAGATGCCCGAAACTCAGGATGTGATAAGACGGGGAATATGAACGAACGATTTCGCAACCAGATGGGGTGAATATTTTATACTGTTTTAGAGATGGCATGCGACTTTGGCTTAAGGGAGATTTGCAATTATTTGTAGCTAAGTATATTTTTTTATATAATTACTTCTAGGTAAATCAAGTTAGTTTAAAACAAAATAAAATCATTTTTTTTTTCATTTTTCTTATGGTATAACTAGACACAGTACATTCAATATATATGTACATCAAGTGTTTCTGTATGAGCACGAATATCTATTATTGCTAAATGAATTGTCACACGATAATTAAATTCGCATCAGCTGCTGTGACCACGTTGTGTCCAAGTGTAGTTGAAAAAATTTCGTACAAGCGTAACATTTTCAATTTACCACACTGCACAAAATGAACTCACATTATAACCAATTTGCACGGGTTCTATTGCAAATAGAAATTACTAATTCTCAAAAATTCATATAAATGTAAACAGTACATATGTAGATTATTATCTGATGTCGATTATTGTCATTTATATCGGTATTTTATCTACTCGTAGTAGTCTATTTGTACTTTTAAACCAAGTATATACCTATAAAACCCACGAGTGTCATATTTATATTGAAATGATTGTGCCACTGTGGGACAACGACATGGACGTTTCACATACTTTCTCGTAACATGTGAAAAATAAAAAAAAAACTTTATAGATATACCAACTTCAGTCCCATTCATACGCTTGTTAAAACACAATTTAAGTTATAACTGCTAATTATTCTATATGACCTGATTTGTATGTACTTAATGATCTGTATATGTACATGTATATCTAAAGCTCTCAGAGTGCACTGAAGAACTACTCGTATATATCAACCATTGTCAATTCGCGATAGATGGCGACAGTTCCTTTAAGAAGCAACATTTATCATGTTTCTTGCGATGATAGCTAAAGTTACTTTAGATGTAAATAGTTTAGTACTTATAGTAATTTTCAGAATGTTAAATTGTCTTTTTTGCACTTTTATAGCATTTGAAGTATTTAAATATATAAAAATAAATATATTTTGAATTTTAATTGCTATTTATTTTATGGAGCTAAATTAAAAGAAAATCGAATTTACGCATTTCGGCTTTACGCTGTATCCTACATATGGTAAGGTAGACAGAGCGAACCTTAAACTTAGTGTTAAGACACTCCGATCCGTTGTCCACTTTCACAGAATTTTGAAGCATTGCATTAGCTTTAGATATACATATACATATACAGTGGCAAAATTCAACGCCGCGCTTTACCATAGCGAACAAATGAATAAATGAAATATTTGAAAATATTATATATTCAATTCCCAAATTGTAAAATAATTATTACTAATACTTCTTAACAACATAAGAAAATATAAGATATATGTAAGAAACCATTATAAAAGGCAACAACAAAATAATTGTGGTTATAGGAGGAAAAGTAAATACTTTCTTTTCTTTACACTGTAAAGAAACTAGGCACACTATTTAAGTGGTAATTGAAATTGAATAACAAAAAGTTTTAGAGCCTCAGGTTTCACATCAATACTTACATTATTGATATAATATAATTATTAAAACAATAAAAAAAAACATCACAATAAAAAAAATACGTATACGCGAGTTATATTCTTCTTTTTAGCTTCACGCTATATCCCTAGCTGGGTAGGCGGACACAAACTGAATAAAAATAATATAAATTAAGAAAACGTATAAAAATTTGAATGTAGCGAGGTCTGACTGTTCGTCCAAGTGGACAAAGTTGGTTATTATTTTCTATGTATGGATTAACACTTAGAAAATAGTGAATATAAATAGTTTGTAATAGTTTAATATTTTGAAATAAATTAAATGCAATATGATCTTGTTTTTATTATGCTAAGAATGTTTCGACATAGTTCATTCAGTGGTAAAAAGTTGAAAACTGAGCGAGTAGTAAGCGCTCTTGATCTTTGCAACTTTGTAAAATAAGTACACTGAAACTTATTTTACAGAGTTGAAGCACAATCTCCGCTGTATAACATACATAAAAAACTCAATACATGTACATATTGTTAGGACTTATTTATCTATATCACAAGTAGTTACTTTGGGCTCAAATACCATTATGTTATTGGAATAACAATATTTAATCATACAGACATTATTTTTTCTATTTTAAGCTGAGTTTATGACAGTCGTGGCGCAACGGCACAATTTCTGACTTTAAAAACGAAGGGTATAGGGTGTGTTTTCCCCTGGGGGGAAGTAATAATTTTCATTTCTTAACTCGATAACAAGACAAAGCACGACGTTGACATCCACTACTCAACAAACCATCTGCGCGTCGCGTCGTGCCGCAGAGGCACAAACAATAGGTAGTGGATTCAATTCAATTCAAGAGTGGGGACTCGAGAAAATGGAATGTATAATATTTTGATTTTCTCGCTCTGGTATCGAGGCATAACGTGGTGTAGAGTTATGCCACTTAAAACGTAATACCTTCAGAATTAGGTAAAAAGTGGAGAGCGAAAGCATTTTAGGAACGGAGTGTCTTAACAATAGGTTCCCTGAGGATACTGTGCTACGTGCACAGTGTGAGAATAAAAAAAAAACAAGATGCGACGGTCACCAGTTAGAAGATTCACTAATAGCTTATGTTCCTTTGTTTAAATAAATATTAAGTTATTCGACACTAAAACGTCGCTTTTATAAGCAAGTTACAGGTATAAAGTAACTTGTTAACGTTGTTTTTATAACTTTTGTAAGACGACGGTGACGTGAACGTGTAGGTACTAGAAGGTAGCTGATAAAAACAATAGAATACATTTTACTAAGTAAAAATTGTATAAGTGTATTTTCCTTTTCTTACGCCTTTCCCGAGCGCTTAACGTTTATGTGGAAATATTTACTTTACGTACCATTTGTTTTATTACAAAAGAAAGGCTCGCTTTTTAAAAGATAGATACTTTCTAAGATAACGAGGCTGGAAAACATTTTGTTAAGCGGTTTTGAAATTTTATTCATTATTCCTAACAAAAACGTTGGTTTGTGCTAAGTCTTCTTAACTTTATAAAAAGCATAAGAAATAAATTGAAGATACATTTTTCTGACAATCCCATATTTCATAAAACGATTCTCTGACATTTTATACCCATTTATTTGATTTATTGTGTTAATATACACAACAATAAAATATTTAACAATAAAATATTTTCTACGTACTTATAACATTAATAACCATAGTGTAAATATCTATATTATAACAAAATAGTAAAAAATTGTGTCTGTACTGAACTGAACCTGTTTCCGAAACAATTATATATCTACAATTCTACCATTACGAATCTACAATTTTTAGAAATTTTGTCTGTTTGTTGTTGTTGATTTTTACGTAATCTAATTACATAATTGCGTAATGCAGAAGGCAATATCGGTTTAACAGATGAAAGAGCAATTAATAGCCCTTTATTCTACACAGGATACTGTATTTTCTATTGGAAGCAATTTTCTTACTAACTACGGTCTATCTGCACCCTTAGCAGAATCCAGTCAAACACGTACTAATCGAGAATATATATCTAAAACAAACTACTATATTTTAACGACATAACTTTTATAGTTATTTAGAGAGCATCTAATTTTACAACGGTACAAAGACAAATGTTTAGTAAGGTGGTCCAAAGTGCTCTAAGTTACGAAGGGACGCTTTTCTTAGATACTCCTGAAGCCACTAGAAAAACCTTTCTTACAAAGGCAATTCTATCTGAATTAAAACAA
>DWMZ01001992.1:0-14939 GCA_018249855.1 Eueides tales michaeli | reverse complement strand
TTAACGGGAAGTACAATTTGTAATTTATATTTGCAGGCGTATGTACTTATTTTGTCTGCTTCACTAGGCAGGCTTCCATGGCAGGGTAGGCTAAGGGTACTTGGGTACATAATTTTAAAACACTCCGATCCGTTCCCCACTTTCCGCCAAATTTGAGGCACTGTCTATCGAGTACGCGGAACTCAACGCCGCGCTTTGCGGTTTCACCAGAGCGACTAAATTAATATAAATTAAACATTTATTTTTTTAAAGCCATTTTCAAATGTCACTGTAAGTTTCCTTATTATATGTATAAAGTCTACTATCAGAATATTATTCGATAAACCAATATGTGCATACCTACTAAGTAAATTGCGTTCTGTTTTTGTATCTTTAAAATTAATGAAAATTCCTTTAAATTGAGGAGATTATTATGGCTCAGCGGCACGACGTCTGACTATGACGGTCTTGGGTTTGATTTCCATTCGGCTGTGTTTTTTTTTATTTTCCCCTGTCTGTGTGTGCGTACGTGCGTATGTGTGTGTGTCGATGTGTTATGTGTGTGTGTGTGTGTGTTTGTATGTGTGCGTGTGCGATGAGAAGCATTTGTAATAACACTGATGATTATCCAATAAAATTGCACATTTTAATATATGTATTCATATTTTAGGTTTAAAAGAATTAAAACTGAAATGAACAAGAGAAAAGTACCACGTTTCGCTAAATTTATTATATATGAAATTTATTTTTAACATACCATCACCTTAATGAGAATGAAACTAAAAATATTGTATTCTGACTATTATTTAGAGACCGATATCAAACCAGTCCCCCAAACTATCAGAATATTTAATTATATGAAAAAAAATATCATCTCCAGCTTCCAATATGCAATAAAAATACTGAATATTATAATTATATATTTTTTCTTTATTTTAAATATCACTTAATTTTTAAAAGTAACAAAATTTTACTTTACCTAACTACTATATTTATGGACTGATTTGCAGTTTTACTCTAATTTATTGATTAAATAAATGTATAATGTACATGATTTGGAGGTGACAATGGGTGTAGAAATTCAGACCCCCTGAAAAATATTTCAAGCCCATGGAGGTGGCTTGAAAAATACGAAATAAGCGTAAACAACTTTATATACATCAAAAATGTTTAATAAAACCATAATAAACAGAACCTCTTGCAATACTTCCTCAGTCGCCTTCTGAGACTTCTTTCGCACTCTTCTAAATCGCAAGCCTCTCTGTACGCCTCTTTACAAGCTTTAACACATTGTGACCTTCCATATTCGCAATCGAAAAATCTTAAGTTATCTTTATTTTTATCCTCACTAGGATCTGATTTATTGTTATCGTCATTTCTTTCATCATCAGATCTGGATGTATAAGGCTTTTTTTAAAGCACTATTCTGAGATATCGGTAATATTTGTTGTGGCTGTTTAAGAATGTAAATATATATTAAATAGATAGTATTAATTATGAATATACGCCAATGTGGCTCAGTGAAGAAATGTCTGTCTGCAAGAGCGATGGTTGTCGATGCGATTCATATTAAAGAGATTAAATGATATTTTAAATTAATATATGATATTTCCATTTCCTCACTTGAAATCTGCTGGAAATTTGGGCAAAGCCTGGAGCCAGGGTTAGCCCAAATTTTGGGCATTGCGTGTTAAATAACGGAGCACAACGCCGCGTCGCAACTCATACTGCGTTACAATGATTACTATGATAGTAATAGAAAGTATCCAATTACCAATTTTAGTTGTTGTATTTCTTTATCCAACTCTTCTTCAATGTCTTCCGTTCTTAAGTGTTGCCTATCAAATATATCATTTGTCTCAAAGATATCGTGTGTTTTAATATTTTTCAATGTATTAACAGCGTTTAGTAAATTGTTGAATGAATTAATATTCGGTGAGTCAATGTCGATACAAAAACCATTTTTGAAAATTGTCTAAAATTAAATTTTTAATATAATAATTTTTGCAGATGTCTGTTTGTTTTAACTTTTTTCTCATATTGAATTTGTCGTAACTTTAGTCTGTTATGACTCAAATATAGAATTATGGATAAAATATTAGAATAATACTCGTTAACACTTTTTTCAACTTCACGCTGCAACCCACACATGGCATCTAGTGTTAAGACACTCCGTTCCGTTTTCAATTTTCCACCGAATTTGAGGCATTGCGTGTGGAGTGGCGGAACTCAACGCCGCATTACTTGCGATATTCTATAAAATAATATTATATTTTTAATAATTTTCAGTGCTAATACACACTTAGAACAGAAACACTTATTTAGAAAACCTATGACAATTTCAACGGGATATGAACCCACGTCCCTTGGACGGATTCCATAAATATCAATCTCTATTAGTATCATTATGTATCATCCATCCATAAGTATCAACATTGAAAATACACACAGTGGTTACAGGTTCGATACCCACTCTCGAAAATAAAGAAAAACATTGAAAAAATAAAATATTTTAACAACCTTACCAAAAATACTATTATTTTCATAAAATTACGAATCATTGCAATATTTACCTACTACATTTACAAGTTACATGATTTTCTTATCATTTAATTGTTATTTAAAATTAGTTTTTTTTTTCCAATTGATTTTCTGATTACTTCAACCAATATATTGCTTACGTCCGGAAAGAACGTCATTCTTGTAGTTTTAATATAATCGTGATGAGATTGTAGAGATATGATCGGTAGGCAATAAATATCTCACAGTAATATGGTAGTAACCCCGGAAACCAGAAAACAAGCAACAAAAATATATACCAAAACCAAAAACTCTCCCAAGCCGGCCGGTCACCGTGGGAGTAAAAGACCTCAAGATCACCTTCCAAAGCAAGATAATAGCTATCACAATCAAATCAACAACTACAACAACAATTACAAAGACGATGTCCAAACTACAATCCAAATTGCTTCATTAAATGTCCTCACTCTAAAAACAGACGACAATTTAACAGAATTAACATATGCTCTCAGAGATATAAAGGGAAGACGACTTAAGGAGAATGGCAGGTGTGACATGGAGTAGGGTGGCTGACAACAGAAAAGAATGGTTAAGATTGGAGGAGGCCTTTGCCGATTGGCAAACAGACGAGTTACTGGATTTTATCTGATTAAATTAGCTAAGCAAAAAAAAAGAAAAAAAATGTAATTCCTCTGAATAAAGGCTTTATTATTTATTATTATATATAATATGGTAGTAGCTACAGTGGATTGCATTGAAACATCTAATCTATTAAGTCTTCCGGAATAAATGGATTATCAAGACCAAAATAATTTTTTTTCATATATATATTTCTTTATAATATAATTAGAAATAAAGTTTATTTTAAACTTTAGTAAAATAAAAGCTTTTATTTTACTAAAGTTTAAAATAAACTTTGTCTATAAAATATGATGTCATATATATTCAATCATGTTGTAATATCCTTCAATTATTTATGTTTTCCATAAAATTATTTATAGGACTGTCGTGGCACATGCATTGTAAACGCGACAGGTTGTGGTTTCGATCAATCCACTTGAGGTAATGAAAAAGTTAATATATTGAAATTATTTTTTTCTGGTAAGTTCTTTCTGCCTACCCTGCCTGGTGCGGAATACAGAATAAAGCTGAAACAAAAACTTAAATCTGTTTTAAAAATATATATTGCTAATATAATAAATATATGAAAAAAAAACAGGATTAAAAATAGCGATGAATCTTTGAACATTTTTTATTTCATACCATTATGTACAAAAGTAAAGTAAAACAAAATGCTTAAGCCTATTTGTAATTTTTATAATGAAATAATATAATGTGTATATTCATAATTAACAACACATACATTATATAATAGAAGATATACAATTTTTTTATATTACAAAATGTTTAAATTAATAAATAAAATTATATATACAATATATATTAATAAAATTAAATAAAATAATATATTTTTGTAATTTATAGAAAAGAAGAAAATCACAAGACATGTGATTTTCTTACAGACTCGATGTAATAAATATTTTTTTATTTTTCCACTCTGCTAATACAAAATGTACATATATGATTTCTGCCTCTCAACATGCAATAGTGAAAACATAACATATTGAGTGGGGCAGAAAATTGAGAATTTCTGAGTCTGGTGGCTTTATGTTCGCTCGACAATTTAAATGCAGTGTTACAACACTACAGTACTTTTATCTAAGAAAAATGTGACTATCACTATTTTGTCCCAAAATTAAATAATAAAATGTTAAAGTGGTATACAAGATTGATCTGTGTTGAGTTTTTAAATGCAAGCCTTACTTCTCTTCTGGGATAAAGGATCAATTACAAAGTGACTTATTTATTGATGATTATTATTTTAATAAAAAAACAGTTAATAATAAAAAAGTATTACTATATTTCTTTTAAAAATACTAGGCAGTATTTAAAGGCAGGTTTTAAATGTTAAGTAAACACACTTTACACATAGTCTTAAAGTAAAATTATTTATATACAAATAATATTTAATGTTAATTTAAACCACTTAAAAGAGCAAATTTCACTACATACTAGAGTAATATATAAAATAACTTAAGTAGAACTTTGTCTATAATTTGACGTGTCTAATATCTTTTTCCCACACATGGCACAAATTCCTTTTTTATATGCACAAGCTTGACAATAATGAGATCCCACTTGGTGTACTTTGGTTCGGCATATTCTACAATAAGAAGAAAAATAAAATACAGGTTATTTGTCATTTCATTAATTACTTTATGGGATTGAGGTAGATAAAACATATATAGAATGAACATTGTATTGAGGTCATCATAGCACCGTAGCATAAGTGTGTTGTATGCTAGCATAATGGTTGTACATAAGATAACTTGAGAAAAAAAGCATTTAATATTTTCATTTCTTTGTTCTGGTAACAAGACAAAGAATTGAGTTACACCACTCAGTACGAGTGGTGAGAGCTTCGAAAATTTGGTGGAAAATGGAGAACGGATGATCTTATCACTAGGTTTCCTCTGCCTAGCTGATGCATTATGAATGCGATATAAATCGTGAACGTAACACAAGATTATATATGATTTTACAAAATTAAAAACACCTTAAAATCTTACTTGCATTCGTAGAATTTCGATGTATATGGATTATATCGACCCTTTTTAGCGGTAAGTGCTTTATTTTCGCCAACTTTTCTCCCGCCAGATTCCACTGTATTTCGTGCTCCGGTCTTCCATGGGTCAGGAGTTATAACACGACCTAATTTTTTTTCACATTTATCACACACCATGGTTACTTATTTATTTTGTTTATAACGATATTAATTTCTTTATATTATATTAATTATAACCTCAAACCTTGTTTTGGATACGTCAATTTTGTTGTCAAACATAGAACGCAGATAAAATATATTAAGCGTTAAAGATGGATTGTTTCTAGACGAATATCGAACATTTTAATCGATTTTAATAAATCAGTCGGTCAAAGGTGGTGGTTGTGTGTCCTAATACTAGGTTGGTGAGTGTCCTTATACTAGGTTCCCAACTTCCTTATGTCTATTCTGCCACTAAGTTTAGGATACCGAGGTTGCCTAGGTAATTACAATAACCACTGTATTATGCAACCGCATAACTTCTTTATCATAATTCTTGTACACATTCTTGTATCAATTCCATAAGAATATATGGCCGTTTCCTGAATTGTGCTCACAGCACATCAGCGACGTGTCAACAGCTAACGTGGGGTCCGATTTAGTGAGCGCGACAACGTCCGTTAGCAGTATTAATAGGGCGTTTTCCGTATTGTCAAAACATCGTACATAGCGTACTACAGAGTGCGGAAAGCACTAGTCACATGTGTCGTCAAATTCGTGTGACTTTGACATCACATGTGACTAGTGCTTACGGTACTGACGAGTCGGGGCGTTAGCATCGTCAGCATTGACATTATTTTGACGTTCACGTCAATGTCTATCGTCACTTTCCTCGATTGCGAAAAACGTTTACTTGCTTGTATACCGTCCGTACGTATACCGTCTTCATCGGCTACACGACATACTCCACTCATGTTTATATCAATGCTATATTCGGTTATGTTTAACTTGTTGAATTCGTAAGCACACTTACAAGGGGTCCGAATTATTAATACAGCTGACAGATTTTGGCGGGCTTACCAAATCGGGTTCCACGTTAGCAGTTGACGAAACGTCGCTTCTACTGTTTTGCTTATTCGGAAAACGGCAATAATTCAGCCAACTTGTACTACTACAACTGTGTAACAGTATGCTTACGAATTCAATAAGTAAAACATAACCGAACAGAGCATTTTTTATATAAACATGAGTGTAGTGTAGCCGATGCAGATGGTAAATACTTGTATTTCAAGCATTTTTCGCATTCGAGGAAAGTGACGATAGTGACATTGACGTGGAACGTCAATATATCCATAATGCTCACAATGCTAACGCTCCGACCCGTCAATACTTTAAACTATAGGTTGAAACGTCACATATGACGTCATAGCATCCACAACGCACAATTAGACCACACGATGGTACGCTATGAGCCATGAGCGATGTCAGCACAATTCGGAAAACCACCTAAGTTAATTATATTAGTTAATTAATATATTTATAATTAATAATCTTGACTAGTTTTAAGTTTTTTGTTAATTTAGCAACCACCAAAATTATTCTAAGTTATATAATTTATTTAAGACATAAATAGTTTATGTAGCGATAAAACATCGACTTAACTAAATTTAAATAAAAATAACAATAATAAATTTCATAACTTTTTATTTCTTCTTAATGTGTAGAACGGTACTTGTCCCTTACAGGTAACCTCTCGTTTTAGTTAATGGGAATCTGCCAGAAAAAATATAACATCGTTATGTAAATATGTGACTTATTAATAATTATCATAATATAAAATACATATACAAATTATAGGACTTACAAATCGAAAATGTAGTTTCTGAAACATATTAATATGCTTAATTAGGAAATGGTATGTGAAACTAAATAAAAACTTTTCAAAGACATATGTTTATATATATAGATATTTGATTTATTTGTGATGTTTTTGAAATAATGCAATTTAACAAAGATTTTGTTACCCCTAAGATTCCGTCATCAGGTGTCTGTAAAATATTTTTTGGAATATAGATATTTATTTAATTTTCAATAGGTACATTACATAATATAGTTATATAATATATTTATTTAACACTATATAATATATTTAATATTCAATAGGTGATAAAAAAATATTTTTTTAGCTTCCTGCAGGACGTGACTTGATAACCTAGAGTAAAGATTCTTCGTTCGAGATTTAAGGCATTGCGTGTTGAGTGGCGAAAATCAACGCTGCGCGTTACCAAAACGAAGAAATGAAAACATTAAATATATAATTAGAAAATATTAAAAATTTCATTTCCTCGACTGGGGATCCAACCCAAAATATGTCACGTTTACAGTCACATGTTTGTGCGTGCTCTGCGCCGCGTATTCATTTTATTATTTTTATTTAATAAATTATAATAAAAAATGTTTCTTACCTCTATTATTTTCACCGGAAGCTATGAGAATAATAAAATATTATAGCATAAGTAAATCATAAATAAAATTTACTAAGAATTTTACAGATTTTTTTTTTCAGTTACACGCTGTACCCCGCTCATAGCAGGGTAGGCAGTGGGCACTTGGGAACGTTCCCCACTTTCCGCCGAGTTTGAGGCGTTGCGTGTTGAGTGGTGGAATTCAACGCAATGCTTTCCATTGTTATCTGAGCGAAGAAATAAAGATGTCAAATAATATTTTTCATTTAATTTCCTCGAGTAGGTATCGAACCCACAACGTATCGTTTACAGTCACACGCTTGTGCCGCCGCGCTATGACAGGCCTCTTATAATAATTATATTTAAAATTAAACAAAAATAATTACCCTCATTGCGTATAATTTTGACTGGAAAAGGAAACCATATTGTTGTAAGAAGATTTTTTTAAATAATCATTTTAAGGATAAGGCATATACTACGATCAACGAGACGTGGCCGTTTACAAGTTACGTGTTCTAAACTTTTACGTCCTGTGCATTTGGGAAGAAAGTATTTATAGATTAGAAAAAATCCTAGAATCTAATCTGCAGATCCATCTACAGCTAACTTCTGAGTGGCTATGATTAATCGACCGTACTATAATTAGAAAAACACTGTACTTTTAATTTTAAAACAAGAATTATTGAAATAAAAAGAAGTATGATTATAACTTATAACTGATAATATAAAAATATATATACTAATATTTATCGAATTTTTATTTAAGCAATACTATACCTCCTCATTTTCAGCATGCAAATGATTGTTGCCAAAATCAAAATCAATACTCGGATGCTGATGAACTTTATTATTGTCCTTTACGAAATCCAAATATTTTGCATCTACCAATCCTGAATCTTTGTTTTTGGACCTTTTCAATATTAAATCTGCTATATTATCTAATAAATCTTTATCACTTAATATCTTATTGTTCTTTTCTTTACGAGATTTTCCCACTTTGTTTAATATTTTTTCATTGCTTTCGTCTTCTTCACTAATATTATCAGGGCTGGTTATTGGATTGGATTTAACGTCTTTAGCAGAGGCTGAAGCTGTTTTATTTGCTATTTTATCAACTTGGAATAAAGCTACAGCTGAATTAGTTGCTCGCTGTGAAATAAGCGGCTTTTGTTAAGCTTTCAGTATTTAGGTATAATTATAATGTATTTAAACTAAATATAAGAAATGTGACGCCAAAGTGCAGCTTCACGCTATATCTTGCATATGGCAGGGAAGAGGGACAGAGAATTTGGGACATTGCGTGTCGAGTGGTGGAACTCAACGCGCCACCGTGCCTTGTTACTTGAACGCTGAAAATGGAGATCGAAGCCACAACCTGTCGCATTAACAGTCAATACAATATGCCACTGCGCCGCGACAGGCCTCGAACATACATTGAGAACCAATGGTCAGCAACAGTTCAATTCCCATAGGCTTGATATTTTATTTGAGTTGTTGGATACATGAAGTGAATATAAAAAAAAATAAACTTACTGACGGATTTTTGCTTTCTAGTGGCTTTACCTAAAACATTTTTTTAATTTTATGATATATGCTTTTCACTTAATATAGATTTATATCTTGCTAACAAAAACTTACCATCATTTTATCAAAATTGGATTTTTGCTAAAAAATAATATTTACAGTTCATAAACAAAAAAAAAGTAACTTAAAGGCTACGTTGTCGGAGCAGTGTTGATCAGAGAAATAATTGTATTTAAATATTTTTTATTTAGCCTAATTAATTAGTCTATACTCAATGCTCAATTAAGCGGGATTTTAGGAACGGAGTGTCTTAGCACTCAGTTCTAACTGGCTTATTAACCTGATGTAGAAATGGCAGGAGATGCATGAATATAAAAAAGATTCCTTAAACATAATTTTAATAGCTCATTGTAAAAGTATTAGCTTAATATATAGTATAATACTTAAATTATAAAAATAACTTTAAAATACATAGAACGGAGTGTCTTAACACTAGGTTCCCGCGTTCCCTATGTCTGCCATGTGCGGGATACATCGTGAAGCTGAGTAAATTTGTAAATTACTTACCGCCAATGCAATAAAATTTAGTTCACTAAATAAAACAATAAATGTCCAAAACAGTAATTCGTAGCAAGTTGTCATTTTGGACACCACCTTACTTTTGATAGCCAAATTTGTTCTCGATTGAAACTAAGTTCCGATTAATAATTATTGTTTTATAATAGTGAAACTAATCGATTCGTTTTAAGAATTATGTTTTCTAAATTATTCAGAAATTGAAAATTAGTAAAATATAATAAGGACATTGTAGGTATATGTTTTACAATTAAAAATATTTTTTGTCATAATATGTTTAAAATATTTATATAAGTTATAAATAAGTTTCTACTGAAGCAGTTGAAAACAATTTCTTGACTAGAAATTACTATCCTTTTTATTTTCTTTGTCCTCGTGGGCCAATGCTCTATTTTATTTGATGTGAAAACTGTAATATTGATTTATAGGACCAAAAGAGAATATTTTAAATTTAAACATTAAAGCTTAGTTTTTACAGCGGCGACCATGCATTGTCGGTGGCTCCCTCCATGTTCAGGAAACTTATAATTATACAAGATTCTGTTAAGTCCGGTCATAGAGAGAGTCCTCGATTTTACTGTTTACAAATACCAGTAATGGCTGGCGAGTACCGAGAAACGGGGGCCTTGTAGGATTTGAAACATTTGGCAGACGAGAATTTCGTGCAAATTAAATGGGGATACAAATGGCTATTTGCCTTCTGTCGCCTGTTTATGATTCCCTCGACGCTTAGCCGCATTGGACGAGGCGACACCATGCATATATAGCGAGTTATTCTTCTGTTGTTATTAATTAGCGACCCGCCCCGGCTTCGCATGGATATAAAATAAACAGCCAATGTCACTCACTAAAAAAATGATTAAAATCGATCCAGTAGTTTTGATTTATTCATTACTACCCGCCCGCACTTTTTTAATTTGGAGTACAAACAATTCCCCTTTCCCTATACCATGAGAGATTTCCCGCTATCTTTGGAGTATCTAAATTCATACACCTCATTTTTACTTATTTACTTTTTACATTTTTACCTATTTATTTTATTTTTACAATAATTAATATTATACAGAATGTCTTTATATACAATGTTCACAGCTTTCATGTCATTAGACAATACAAACATTTCACCTGCAATTCTAACGAAATTATTCAGAGGTTTCTCATAAAAATAAAAAATAAAACACAATAATGTTACTATAAATTCTATAATAAAGACAAATTTAGTTAATAATATTTATTAACATTGATATATCATTTTATAAGTGATTGAGTTTTGTTTATAGTATATACAAAATTATCGTTATTTAAATAAAAAAAATGTTATCTGTACGAAACGTGTTTTTAAATTAAATTGTGTGAAATAGAAACAATTTATAACTTCAACCAAAAAACGTCGTTTTGCTTTTAAATCATAAAATTAAATACCAGTTCGCGAGGTCTAAGCTGGACTTTGCATTTGGGAATGTTTGTGTTTCATAATCATTTTATTGACAACCGACCTATATCTGTTCTTGATGATATAACGAAACGAAGATTACGGAACGGATAGAATAGAATATATAGATATATTTCTTTTTTTTATTGATTTTGGTTATTTTTTTATTTTAACTGTTCTTTTGGCTCTGCTTTTCAAGATACTTATACAAAATACAAAGCTCAGTTTAAGCGTCGTGGCTTGTTTCTACTCGAACTCAATGTTCAACTGACGTAAGATCGTAGCTGTCGCTAAAAAAAATTAACCTGACATTATTTGCATTAAAAATTCAATTATTTAGAACTATATATCTAAAGTGTTACAAACAATTGTATCCACTTGTAAAACTAATAACATTAATGTTGTTTTAAAACAATAAACAAAAATTATTTTAATAAATATTGCACAAATAAAACGAAATATTTAAAAAATATCTTAGAATACGTCACAAAAAAAAAATATTTTATTAATCTGCTTTCTTTTTCTAAAATAATTTAATAGTTTGACACCACCTTGTTTTTATTTCAGTTGATCTAGTGTACATCTTTCTTTTACTTGCATTCAACTATTTCTGATTTGATATCTTTTTATCCAACATAATATTTTGTGTACTACCCGTACAACGTGATAAATTCGCAAAGTGCACAATATCAGAAAAATCAAGTTAACGTCATTACAATGAGACTGCTAAAGAAAAAACATAGTATTGACTAAGTAAGAATTTTAGTTGAATTTTTTTTTGTCGATATGTTATATACATATTTATTTTATTGTAAAAAGATAATTTTAGAAAAATATTATAATACCTAATAAAAAAGTAAAATTCAACAATAAACTATAGTTAGAGAACTAATAGTCATACAATTTTGTTGTTTAAATTTTTCTTTATCCTTTGTGACTGATTGAATTTAAAAAAAAAATGTTACAATTTTAATATTTTAATTATTATTTTTACTTCAATAAAGATTTTTTTTATTGTGAATGCTAAATAACTTTGATTGAAATATGCTAACTTTGACATGCTACTTTTTCGTTGGTTGTTTCAGGTTCTACAGTTTGAGGGTACTCTGTAGGATATTCGTGCTGATATTGCGTATTATCATAAGTTTGTTCTGTATATCCCTCTGAAGGATAGTTCTCATACTGATTATACTGAGCGTTAGGATCATATTGTTCATAATTTTCATATTGTTCAGTGTATTCGGGTTGTTGATAATTTGGATCATAATTTTGTTCGTAATTTTGGTAATTTTCGTCAGTATAATTTGGTTGGGCACTATCACCTACATATTCTCCTTCTTTAGGTTCTTGGTCTTGATATATTTCTGTACTTTCTTTATTTTCTTGATTTGATATATTATATTCACTTTCAACTTGAGGAGTAATATCACTTGGTGTATGCTGAGGAGATAACTTTTCTTTTGACAATTGTTTCTGCAATATTTGTTCTTTATCCAAAGATTCCCGTGATTTTTGTTTTGACAACTTTTTAACTATTTCATGCTCTTCATTAGGTGCCTCTTCATTCACTAATTGTTGACTAATTATTTGTGTTTCATTTAAATTCGTGTCTTGGCCGTGCTCTATTTCATAATTTTGTGATGAGTTTTGAATTGCATTAATTTGTTCTTCGTCTTCGTTGGTATCATCGTAATTTTGGGGTTCTGTCATCTCTACATCGTAACTTTGATCATCATGTATTTTTTCTGTTTCGTGGTCATAATTGTCATGATTTTGTTGATAATTTATATTATGTTCATCTATATTTCCTCCAGTTTCGTGGTTTCCAGCGTTGTTTGTAGGGAAGTTTCCGTTTCGTCCGAGTGTGGAGTCTCTGGAGGACTCAGTTCTGGTATTGTTTGGTCCGGAGCTGGTCGGGGAATGTGGTATTCGGTTTGTTGTGGGTGTGTGCGAGGAAGGTGCTGAAATATATTTTATAATTTATTTATAAGTTACAATATATTTTTATTTATTTCTAGACCATAAGCTTAATTGTAATATGTCTTTGGATTTAGTTTTTTTTTACTTTATTATTTGTTTAAGCGCTTAATTTTATTGTTGCTAATTTACAATATGTGGATTGTTGCTAATTTACAATATGTGGATTGACGATCTCTGCGGTATTGTTCATTGTCTTCCTTATCATGAAAATAATTTTAATATTGCTTTAAGGAATGATGATAAACAACATTGTTAATCATATATAATAGATTTCATAAAATAAACATAATCAATACTGCGGCTTAAAATATTTGAAATAAAATCTCTTTATACCTTCATAATTACTAGGTGGGTGCGAATAGGTAGACTGCAGAGTTCTCCCGAGGCCCTCTACTTGACGCTGCAGAGTTGCCAATTCTTGCCTGTTACATACACACGTGATAACACACACACACTCTCAAGTGCAACAAAAACATGCAAAAATGTTGACAATTGTAAAAATTTTACAGTTTTAATTTTAGCGATATGCGAACATTTATAAATTACTAGAGGTCCCGGCAGATGCTGTACTGTTGGAAGTAAATCATCCAATGTATACATGATATTTATAATATATTTTGATAAATAATAGTACACACCGACAGCAGGTCACCTGCCGGCTCTAATTGAATTCTGTTTAGTCGTTTATTATTTATAATTTAGTCCTTTAGTGTATATACACTAGATTTAAGTATTTTTGCTATAAAACATATTTCATTAAAGAGAAGGAATTATATAGAATAATTTTTATTAAATTAATTGTTGAAAATATTGCTAATACACTACGTGCAACGAAACATCCAAAGTCTGTGTTTACATGAACTAAGTATAGGGCGCTACTTTGCACAAACGTTTTTCAATTCTTACCTTCACTTGATCGTCATCAGTGTCAGATATTTTATCTATGGAGAGATCACTTAAATCGTTGCTCAAATTACCAATCTCATCTTGGCCAAAAAAATTACTATTTCCTTCTTTTCTTTTAAATCTATTATTACTAATTTTAAAAGGCGTAGATGTCAAGTAAGTGCGATCTAATTCGTACGATGAGCTACTTGGATAACCACTCAATGGAGTGTAACTCCGATAAGGTGCTATAGTGGTAGTGCAGTATTTCTTATGAGAAGACCATAAATTTCTCAGTTTTCTCATAAGTTCAGAGTTTCTGCAAAGCAACTGTGTTTTTTCCATTCTGAAAGAAAGTGTTTTTTGTGAACGAGCGTTATACTAAAGTGTAGGGTAGAGTGTAGTACAAAATAGTCAACTGCCTTACTTTAACAAATTATAAGTCTTTATCAAAAAAAAATATGTTTGAAAACATTGTATCATTAAATGTTATGATGAACTGGCAGTTGTCTAAATTAAGAATAGTCTAGCTTATATTGAAATTAAATAACGATTTGAGTTAAACATTTATTAAAATTTAGTATTGTAATCATTACCCATTTATGCAAAACAATTAATAATAAAAGTAATAAATGTCATAACGGTTATGTAGAAATAGTTATAATATTTATAGATTTACAATATATTGCACGACCACGATTAAAGTTAAATATTGCACAAACTTTTCAAGAAAATTATAAAAGCTATTTTTTCATAAATTAATTTTATAACAAGCAACACAACACGTAAAGCATTCTTAATCTACTTATATGATAATAAAAAATTATAAAATAGTACAAAGTACTCATTCATTTTCATTTTTCTCATCATTTACAATGTGACTCGGTTCATCTTTTGTAGTTTCTATTTCGGTATTAGAAGTAGCAGTTTTGTGTGTGTCATCAATGTTTAAATTAGTATTATCATTTGTTTC
>DWMZ01001991.1:0-14943 GCA_018249855.1 Eueides tales michaeli | reverse complement strand
ATGCTGTAAAAGTCGGTGTTTACTCGGTTAAATAAAGTGTGAAACTTTATGGTTAATTTATTATAATATTTAAGTTACTGTGATACAGTTTTAAAGTTAAATGTACTGTGTGGTTGTTTATTACTTACTGTTTACGAATATAGGTAAGCAATTATTAAGTAATATTTAATATGTTTAAGTGTTTTATGTCTAATTATTTTTTAATTATGAGAATTTAAAAGATTTCGCGGAAAAGTACATTTTTAAATATTTTATATGAAGACTCCAATATTAAACATGAATAGTGAATTATAGAGTAGCGTTTTTGTTTTGTAACAGTGTTTTAATATATGCTTTTATAACACGTCTATAAGGTGGGCGGTACATATTTCTGACTTCATTAGAGAAACTTTGGGCAGAGGGTGCGCCATTAGGGTACCTAATAGTGGAGTTGTAGTAAACAGAAATTTCATTAGGATCAAATCATCCAAGACTGTCTTATATTAAAGAGATAGAGTCTCGTCTGATCTTATACATATAAAATCATCTGTACGCCTTATCCCGCATTTAGCACAATCATTTCACACTGACAGCCCAAATTAGAGATATTTTGTGTTGATTGCAAAAACTGAAAGCCGAAATTGCAAAGTGAACAAATAAACAATTGAAAAATGTTATACTTCTTTCTTTTATCCATAACTACTTGTGATGTTAAGCATCAGGCTCGCCTTAAAAAAACGTTTCAGCCACACTATCGTTTTCACCTTAGAATATAAAGTATAACATTTAATTCCACGGGTGCTTAAATTTCTTATTTCTCATTTCTTCATTCTCTGCCATCTTCAGTACTTATTTATTACGCTTTCTTGAGAATTAGTTTATTTTTTCTCTATTCTCTATAAAATCTAGGGAATTTATATTTCATACAATAATTTAGGGCGCTTAACCTAAACACTATGACTACCAATTTTTGTTATTTTTTAAAAAATATAAATTTTAAAATCAGGCTGGGAACACTAAGCCGGCCACGATCTTTATTATAAATATAAAAAAATAATAATTTAAGAGCTTTTAACAGCGTACATTTAGGTACGTCCTGATAGCACCATGACGGTAATAAATTTGAAGTAATAATAACATAATTTTCACATTACTAAAGTGTTATTTTACATAAAGGAAAGAAGTATTTTTGGAAAACATATAAAATTTTTAAGGGGTTAATTTTTAAGGGTAACTTGAACCTGCGCTTCTTGAAAGTAGAGCATAGGAGTATCCAGAGATTGACAAATAACTCAGATTTGAGGCTAAATTTAATAAGTGTCCCCTAAAATATTATACAATAATTTACAGACTAATAAAAGCATAAAACTCAAAATAGTACTCAAAACAGGCGAATTTGGACGGTTTCCAAAATCCAGCTACGGTCAAATTATTATACGTTTTTAAAATTAGTACTCAGATACTGCAAATTGTATATGTTGAACTAAGCCAAGACTTATACGATAGAAGTAAGTTTTAAATTACTATCGTCATACCTAAAGTAAAAAATTGCAAATTTAATTTATTTAGCTTCACATTGTATTCCTTAAGAAGACATCCCACTTTCCGCCGAATTCTTAAGGCATTCATGAGTAGCGAAACTCAACGTCATTCTTTGCCTCGTATTTATAACGAAGAAAATAAATAAATAAATATTTTAAGCTCCCCGGATGGGAATCGAACCTACGACCTTCACGTTTACAGTCGCTTGTGTCATTGCGCGACAACGGGCTCTACTTAAATATAATAACACTTTCTCTTAAAAGTTTTATATATTTATTTTTTAATAAACATACATGTATTTTTACAACGAGCCCTACTAAGCCAGCCTCTTCAAATTTATTACTGCTAACTCAACCACTCTTATGTGGGTATAAGATGAGCTTACTATTGGAAATTTTGTTTCTAATAACGAGTAAATTAATAAATATATTCTCTATTTTAACCATTATAGAAAAAATATATAAAACATTGAAATAGTAAAGTAAGCTCTCACTTCGTGCCAAATATCAGAACTGTAAGTCCACTGGAAGTACCCTATATATTTTAATTACATGGTGAATTCATACAAAAACCATGCTCCGTCATTTTTAATTGCGTTGACTTAGAAGCATTTTTTTTCTACGCTCGTTCGTTGGAGCTTAGAGTAAGTCGTAAAAGTATTCTTAAATTTTTTATATTTATTTCAGCTTGATACCATCCACGCAAAAAGATACTAAGTGATCCTGAGAAGGGTTTCGTTTTTGCCTTTTAAGGTACGAGACCTAAAAAAATATACAAAAATCACAAAGAGTAAACATAATACAAACATTCGTGTATGTAATGCCAAATTAGTATAAATATATTAATTCGTATACATCCTGTATGTAATGCCAAATTAGTATAAATATATTAATTCGTATATCTAAAGGTTTAGCTAATATTATAAGCTTTATTTTAGTAACATCTAATATTAAATAATAATAATAGATGAACGCTGAGTTTCTTTACTAAAATCAGCCCGGGTAGAACCGGTCTCAGGCTGACTTTATTGAACAGCAGGCAAATATGTGTGACATCCATAAAATAAATTATGTAACTTCTTATCAATTCCTATAATAAAACAATAAAAAAAACAATCTTATTGTCTGTACAATGAATATTTTTCAACAAAATATAGGATGGTTAGAAAACAATAAAAGAGAAGATTTTAATAAATAAGTTGTGTGTATATTTGGATATTTATGCAGAAATTATTGCACAAGCTAATCTCCGGAAGTAATGGACGGTTTTGAATGAAACCGTTTTGAACTGAACACGTTTATAATAGGGTATATTTTTTTTGTCGTCGTTTTATATATTTTTTATTCATTCAGTAAATTATGATATTATAACAAAAAAATATATTTTGACTATTTCACAAAATAAATAATTATCATAGTATAGATTAGTTACATTAAATAACAATTGCGGACGTAATATACCGCATAACGGATCTCAAAGAAGGTCGCCAGGAATATCGACGGTTCTATCTCAAAAGAGAAGCCACTCACATCATCATCGTATTATCTAGATAATACGACGAATGAAACTAGTTCAATTTAAGTAAAATTTCCGATAACGTGGTCAAACACACACATATCAAATTACTAATACAATTGTGTATTCCACTTCTTTATACACATAGTAGTACTAGCGTTTCTAGCTCATTGACTTTTATATATCAATAATATTTGTAATAAAACAGTAAAATAAATGTATCAATATATTAAGGTTTTAGAGAAACGAACAAATCTGATTCTAAAAAAATTGTCAGTGTATCTAAATAAGTGCAATTGTTTTCCGTTGTATATCTTTTGCTTAGGCAGAATAAACGCTGTAATTGTTTACAAGACTGGCTCATCTAATTGAGAAACAGAAGAGTCTAGCTAAAAACATAATACATACTAAAAGACTTGATTAGAATCAAGGGTTCTTTAACGTGATAAGAATATTCCGTTAATACATATGAAAACAAGAATCTTTAACATTTAACGACCATAATCGTCCAACTAAAATATAAGAAATAAGAATACATTTTCCACATAATGATAGGCAGTTTTCGTAACCATATAAAAAATATTGAAAATTGTTGCCGTCGCGCGTCGTGATAACGTAGTGGTATAACGACAGTGATACAGCGACTAAATAAATAGAAACGAATAGAAAACGATGAAACATAAAAAAAAATGTTTGAATATTTTTCTCAACAATTAACGTAAATGTAAAAAAGACGTTTTATTCTTCATGGTAAAAGATTTTTATTAAATTAATTTCTAACATTTTTTTTTCAAATTATGACATTTTCTAATTTTCTGTACAATCCGTACGTTCTTAATTATAAGGTTGTAAAGTGTGTAATAGTGGGGTGTAATTTAGATGAGATTCCAATTACCGCGCTATAAAAATATTTCTCTATATTATAAAGCAGTAAATTAATATATTTATGAGCATTTTTTTTGTTTACTAAATTCTTATATACGCGGACTGTTAAGAGCAAAATGTCTGGCCTCAGCTTACCTTGCAACAATATTTTAAATGTATGAATACGAAAACTTCCATCTATCATGTTAATTTCAAAGATTTATTATTAAAAAATGTTTACATATCTACCGAAAGCTGAGAAGAAAAATCTCTTTTTCTATCTCATTAATATCATTATGTATGATACTAAATTTAAGATTCATATAATATGTAGACTCAGAGGGTTTAGAAAGGAACGAAGGGTACTTTACAGACGATTACTTTACGAGACAACACTTCTAACCAATTTTTATTTACCTAGCTTAAATAGCTTACGCCCGGCGAAGACGTATCATTCAATTAGAGCCCTTTTTAGTGAAGGCATAGATTATAACAATTTCTACTTCACAAACAAGAGTTTAAATAAAAAATATTTTTTTATTTATTATTTTTGTTGGCTATGTGGAGCGTTGAGTTTCGTCACTCAACACGCAATGCGTGATTTGGAGGGAGATAGTACAGAATACAGCGTGAAGCTGAAAATAATTACCAATTATCTTAATTAATACTGTCAATTAATTATAGATCATACTGCCGAGTTTTTACGTTAATCAGATACTGATGTGAGCAATTGGTGTGTCAAGCTTAATTAATAATTGAATAACCAAAGCGATGACGTTTTCAATTACCCTCCTATATACCATACCCATTATGGTTTAGATTAATTAATAAGCGATACAAAATATCTGCGATCATAAATTTATGACGGATCTTTTATTCGTTAATTACGTTAAAGTTTATATAAAACTGTTAAGTGCTGCATATAATTGACAAGTATTTTTTGATAAGTATATTTTTATGAGTATTTTTTTTATTTATGCTGCAATTTTATATTTCTTATAAGGTAATAATATTTTTTTCAACGTCATGCTAATTACTTTACTGCTTTGTTACAAGAGCGAATGAATCAAAATGTTAAATATTCCATTTGAAAATATTAAATATTTCACTTTCATCGATGCCCTTACTGCATTTATATAGTCACTTCAAACAGAATTCTTACTTTAATTCAAGCTTAGTCCTTTTTAAATATTCATATATAAAATTGTTACATATATTATTTGAAATTCTAAAACCTAGCAAAAGTAAATCCCAAGTTTAGCCTAAAGTTACCTACTTTAGACTAAACCCAGGATTAGGGATTAGACTGGAGACGGAAAAGTTTAAATAGATTAAACAGAAATTTATGGCAAATGTGTAATAAACAAAACTATTTTACTTAAAAAAATAATAAGTTCAAGGAAATTTAAATATTTAGATGTAAAAAACATAATAATTGGGACTTTTAAATATTGTATTTAATGTCACGCTTTTATCAAAAGTTCAATATACTAATACTTATATTTAGAAAATGTTTAAAGCGACCTTATATCGCACAGACGCTGTAATAGAAATTTGAATTCTATCGAGTAATTTTAAAAATGAAAACTATTCCATTTAATAGAGAATTTATTAAATAAAATGACAAATACAAAATTACAATAGCAAGTAGTGCTAAAGTTTTAAATATGGTTTCTATCGTAGAAATATGATATACTTTGTAGTTTCGTCTCTTATTAAAAAAATAATATCTGGTCAAAGATATTTATTTATTATATTTAAGCTATCATGATTCATGTTTACGTTTAATAGATGAGTCATTACCATCGTTCCGGAAACTAGATCTCAGTTTTATATCCAACAAGAGGAAATTCCATATGAGTAAAACTAAATATATTAAAATAACCACATTTGATTTGTTAAGTAATATATGATACTTTTGTTTTCGGTTGCACGCATCATTCCGTATAATGCAAATTAGACAGAGAGAACTTAGCATGAAAACATTTTATTTTTCCGCCTAAATTCGAGATACTGCGTCATAAATAACAACTCATGAATTTAAAACTTATTTTCGAAAACGTATAAAAATTTAAACGTAGCTGGATTTGAACCTCTTTGCCAAGTCCAAGCACTCTGACCACTAAGCCACACGTTCTTATTAAGCTACGTCGCTAAATTCTTATACGCTTGTTACAACTTATTTATGTTATTTGTTTTGTGTAGGGAGAAATTTCCGCTACCCAAAGATAATTCCTTAGAATCATCGTTTGACAAGAGAGATTCGTGGGTTCAAATCCCGCTACGTTAAATTTTTTATACTTTTTCTATTATAGTATAATAAGTATTTTTATTTCCTAAATTTGTTTTAACACTTTAAACAGTTAAAAAATCTTATAACAAATTATTACGCTTACAAAAGTAAGCGTATAAATTTTTGTATAAAGTTTTATGAAAGTTCAAATTTTGTAATTTTGATGGACAAGAAATAGTTTTATACATTTTTGTAAACATAAAATCTTAGAGTGAGATCAATGTCACTTTTAAATAGAGCAAGCTAAAAGAAAATCTCGTTCGAAAAACGGCGAGTGTCGAACATTCAAGCTCTGGCTACGGTCAGTCTTGTTATTCATTATACAGACACGCCATTTGAGAAGTATATATTCTACGGAAATCTTTAAATTAATGAATACCATACTGAAAGTGTCTGAAATGTACGAACTTACATAATTATAATATATTAACTCTCGCTACTTTATTATGAGTCTCGAGTATTTAATTTGAAAGTATGTACGTATATATGTACATTATAATTTAATTCTTTAAACAACAATATTTTTGGCGGCTTTTATGAATTTAAAAAACAATATAACTAGCAGCTATTAAATTTTTTATTTCATTTATTGTTAATAATTCGTCAATATAAACATATTATTTTATCGATTAATTTTAAAAATATCTAATACAGTAAGAATAGAAATTATTTCAGTCTTAAATATGAAATATACCAACATATTTTTCTACAAAAAAAAATGTACTGTTCAAAATAAAATGAAAATTGACATATATTACTGACATTTCATGAGAGATCTGTCTTTTTCACATTCAGCCGGAGGGCCTCAGTATGTGAACAGACACATCTCGTCACTTCGTGTCATACTATATAGGTCATGGACGTAGAGATAACGTCAGCCAGAGAAACTGTCACCAGTACGCTATTGTTCCGCTTGATTAAAAATGTCCTAAAGTATCTCTTACCACGAGTTTGCTTTCAAAACTCATAAGTCTTATCGTGGCGTCGTGGGGTATTGTGAATGTAAAAGCAACTGTTTGTGGGTTCGATCCGAGGAAAATCTAATATTCAATATTTTCAATTTAATCTCTCTAGTAACGAGGCAAATCGCGCCGTTCACTTCCGCCACTCAACAAAAAATGCGTAAAATTATAAAAATGTTTTTAGAAAAATAAACACTATTGGTATATACTATATCAAATATTCGTATATTTGTATATACTATATACAAGTTTGTATATACTATATACCAATACTTGATCTATAATTGATACTGAGTGAAAATTGAAGTTCAGAACTGACTCGGGATGTCCTTTGTGACATTTTTATGGTTTATGTTGACAAATAGCTAGACCGGCCCGTTGTATGGCTTTCTGACAGAACATGAGATACTATATGCTGAGTGGTGTAACAACTCCACGCTGTATAGTACTAGAGTAAGGAACTGAAAAGGAATACTTTTCACAAGCTGTGTTTGTACCGACAACTATCACCTTAAGTAAATATGTAAACATTTCATAGGTCTAATTTAAACAAAAAAAAATTGTTGATATTCTCCGTTTCTCTGTTTCTATTGTTGTCATTATCTATTAAAAAATAACATAGTTATATATATTTTTTAATATTTTTATATTTACGCCGTTAGAAGTCAGTTCATGAAAGAGGCACTTTGTAAATTCACGATCGGCAACATATGGCGGTAATCGCTTAATCGATGTGAGTTCAATTAATCAGCGCTATTGTCATTGTCACTCTGGTGGACAAGGCATTGCTTTGAATTCCTCCACTTAACAAGAAATTTCTAGGAAATTGTTTGGCAGATGGGGAACGAAGTGTACGGTAAAACACGAAGATATTTTGTTATCATATTGTCTATTCCCATTCACTTGCATTAACCAACTAGAAAACTACCAACTAACTACGATGAATAAAAGACATACAATATCTTATAGTACAGACTAAATTGTTAATACCTCCAACTTTACAAATTAGATAACGTTCTTCCTTATCCTTCGTTAAACGTTCCCAATTCCAAATGAATTTTTACAAAACTTTGACTTTTTTAAGCGTAGCAAGTGTTGGCTGTAATTATGTTTTATTGATGAAGATAATTTTTTAGCTCTACGCTTTGTCTTTCATGACTATCGAGACGAAACAGTTAGTGCCAACCGTACGTGATGGTTGCGAATTCAAACTTACTGAATAAGACGCCTAATTGTATTTTACCACCCTAATATTTCTATAAGTACAATTACGTATCGTTAAACATTCTATAAGCAGAACTACGTATATTAATAAAAAAATCGTAGTAAAAAACCTTAGATTTGGCTTGACTTCACCTAAAAATTTAATTACCTTTTATAGGAAAATAAACAACTTCATCGAGACACTGCTGGATTTTGGCGGGATGTTCTGGGCGAAACTATTTATTATTATTGTCTATGATATGGCCACACTGATATAATTACCGGTAAACAGCTATATGACTTGCTTTACACAAATAAAATGACATATTTTGACTTTTTACTAAAGAACAATTTTTCCTATTATCTGTACAAGTTTGACGTATATTGAAATATACTATTAGATTAATTTATTCACGTTCTATTTATTCCACTCAACAAAGCGTGTGCACTAACAAGCTGCTATTGACAAATAGTCGGGTTTATATTTTGAATGAACTCGGAAGAACGATGTATTTTCATTTCCTTGCTCTGGGTGTTTTAAGTTCCTCCACTCAACACCTAATATTAAGAAAACTAAGAAGAAAATGGGTAACGCCACTGTGTTTAGTTATATTAGTTTTCTTGTGACTATCCTGATGCATGCACCATACCGCGTAATACGAAAAAAGCACAAAGTGAATTCGCTACAATTTATTGGCACTGTCTCTACATTACCGTCCGTCCGTCAATCAACAAAATCTTATTAATATTATAAATGCGAAAGTTTGTACGGATGTGTGTATGTTTGTTACTCTTTCACGTAAAAACTACAGAACGAATTTTCATGAAACTTTGCAGTAATATAGCTTCGATATCAGAATAACATAATAAGTTAAAATTTATAGGAATTTTTAACCAACATAAAAAAGGAGGTTCGTTTGTATGTTTCCCGATTATTCGAAGATGGGTGGACCGATTTTCAAAATTCTTTTTTTGTTCGAGAGGGTATATTTCACAATTGGTCCCATGTTAAGGAGATCAGGATCTAATGATGGAATCCTGGAGAAATCGAGGGCAACCCTCAAATTTAAAAGGCACAGATGCGGTTTTTTCGTATAATAACGCAATTAGGAGATCTGTATCTGACTATCATCTCATTTTATTAACCGACTTCAAAAAAGGAGAAGGTTCGAGTAATCTGAGGAACATACGTATTAAGCATGTTTTTCAGATTACTCGAAGATAGGAACACCGATTTAAAAAAAAACTTTTTTTATCGTTGGAGTTACACAAAGATAATTATAGGTATATTACTGTAGGATTATTTATCTTGAATAAAAGCCCACGACAGGTACAGATATCTACCTTTTATGTGTAAGTCACTATGACCAAAATAGTGAACGCGGACGAAGTTGCGGGTAACAGCTAGTTATTCATAAATACATAGAATAATAGGACATTTAATCTCTGAAATGGTATGTTATTGATATAACTGTATCACCTGTACAGAAAACCTTTTAAATAATGTATAGACTAATTAAATTTATTAAGCTAAATGCTTTCATATCCAGTAGTTCATTGTTGAAAGTACGTACGTGTATATAGTAAAATAACTCAACACTAGAACTTAAGGCAAAGTGCGGCGTTTGAGATTCACCAATCAACACCTAATGTCTCAATTTTACGGAAATTGAGATACGGAAGTATCTTAATGAAAATTTAAAGTTTTAACTCTAGGTTCTTAAGTTTCTTCTGCCTTCCCTATTATGTATAAGATACAGCGTGAAGCTGAAAAAATGAAGGAAATTTTAGTACTTAGACTTCATTCTTTTACGCAGCAAATACATTTTTAGAGTTACACAAACTCTAAAAATGAATTTTCTATGTAAAAGAATGTTTGTACCTCAAAAGAAAAAAACTGGTCTTTGAAGATCATTTTCTTACGAAGGTCGAACTTAAATTAGTATCAAATCTACAGAAATAGTTAAAAAAGTAAGTCAATAACACAATATAATACAATCAAAAGATACGGTCATTTACGAGTACGCTTCGCGATATGTAAAATTCACCACGCCCAAACCTATAGGGCTACTTTCCATTCAACTAAAATTTCTATATTTATATTATTCAGAATACGGAGCAACAATATTAATTTATTTTACATTATTAGGTATAAAGGTAAATATTTTGTATTATATATTTTTTTATATTACTCGAATAATAAAACGGCCAAGCCAAACATTTAGATTAAGAGAAAGTGAGAATTTACAACAGAAGTAAAATAAAGTTCTAAAATCGATAATTTATAGACATATACAGAAAAAACCCCTTTAGAAACTTACTTACTTACTTAGCTTCACGCTATATCCCTAGCGGGGTAGGCAGAGAGAACGCAACTCCAAACGCTACAGTCTCGGCATTCCTCTTTCGCCTCGTCCACTGTCATTAGCCTCTTCATACATGCCCTCCGGGGGTCCTCATGCTTTTTACGTGACCTTCCTCCAGTATCGTAGATACTATGTTTTCGAAGGTCAACCGAGGTCTCCCCCTCCCTCTCTTACCACCTTTTAGAAGCTAAAAACTATATTAGTGTTTTTTCTCTTAAAAAAATAAGCATGCCCCCGTAAACTTAAGTTGACCTTTCTTTTAAATGTTATAACTTTTAATTGACTTCAAAACATAAAATAGATTTAAAAAATCTGAGAGAGAGGTTTTATTTTATTTTATTAAAAACCAAATTCATATTGACTTTAAAACTCATTCGTTTGATTTTTTAATTCCCCTCGGATTCGGATTTTACGGATGAAAAGTAGACTTAATCTAATGATAAATTATATTGGTTATGACAGTAAGGTGTCAAGCTAAGTTCAAACCAATTTTATTTCTCAGAATCAGGTTTAATCTGATATTCGATAGGGACAGAACGAGAACAAATACATTGTAACATGTTTTTACAAATACCTTAAAAAGTTGCTCAGATGTCGCATATATTAACCAATACATTAAAATTATTTTTTTTTCCTATAAATGTATTTTCCATCATTAAGCTGACTAAAATTCTGAAAATATATCTCACCTGCACTTTTATTTGCAAGTCTAGCAATATTTCAACGAGTTTACATAATATCTACAACATTTACTCTTCTCGCATAAAGAATCGACATCTGGGTAATAAAAATGTGTAGTAACATATTATATACCGCATATTTATAAGGAAACTCTCAATGATCTAATATTTTTTTGGTGATCTCCCACATGTACTTTAAACATGTTAATTGACTGTTTATTTGTTTTTGCTGTCTTAGTATTCGTATGATATCAACTTTTTTCCTTTATGTACATACATTACAGCACAGTTCGCTAACTAAAATTTTTGGTTTACGCTCCAGTTAGATCTAAATATACTTTGTATTTTTCTAATAGCCTTACACTGTATTACTCATATTGTAGTAGTATAGACAAAGCAAATAGGACATTGCGTTTCTCACTTTCCGCCAAATTTTTGTGACTTTTGTGTCTTGAAATGCGGCTAAAATATATTTAGATCATTTTACTATTCATCAGTCAGACCATGTGTCAAGAAACTTACAATGCAATACAAAATACGTACAATCTTTTAGAGCACAGAAAAAAACAAGCTTGTAACTCAACGTAAACAAAAGATACGAACATTTGTGTCGTTTTTAGTCCTGAAATTGGACCAGAATTATCTGTGAGTCATTATCTTTAAATTTTAAATGATAGTCAAATAGCCTACATATTTATATTAATCAAAGTATATACCAAAGTATATAAATCTCCACGTAGGCTTTACCTTACATGCTTTCTGAATCAAATTTACTTTAGCATTATCTTTAAATTTTAAATGATAATCAAATAGCCTATATATTTATATTAATCAAAGTATATACCTAAGTAAATAAATGGCCACGTAGACTTTACCTTACATGCCTTTTGAATCAAATTTACTTTTGCATCGCTTACAAGACTAACAAATAATGAATCTTGAAAGTTTAATGCATACCTAATGTTTACGATCCCGGTTAAAGACTAGCATGCTTCTTACGCACGTGTGATCCAAATATAGCTGGCTCTTATGCTCCATCCAGCCACACGGAATCATAAATAATTGCAAACATATTCATTTATTATTATAATATATCTTGGCGTATCGACTATCGTGGCGCAGTAGAACATTAAAAAAATAGTGCTTTTCATTCCAATCTCTTCTTGGGGATTGATAATACTGTACTTTATTATTTATATCGTCTCTTTGATGCATCGAAGCGCAAAGCTGATTTCAGCCTACAAACAATAAGTGGAGAGTGGAAATTCTTGACACTGCGTTCTGCTTAACCTACTATAAGGGAAAAATCGTTATTATTTTTTATATATATGCCCAATTTTATTTATTGTACAAAAAAAGCATTGAGCAAAATGGTGTTAAGTCATTTTATTTGTCGGTTTATCAGAAATATTACATACTAAGTTTAAGAACCTAAGGAGATGTTTTAGACAACAAAATCGCGGAAGCATCAAGGCTTATTACAAATATATATAGCCCAGTGAAGTTTGTATCTGCACGTGTTGCCTTTAATCAGACACATAATCTGCAAGCGACACAATGACGTCAACAATATCGCACTGATGGAAAACATAAAGAATTTGTGCCAATTACTAGTGTTTTGACTATTTTTTAATTTTTATTATTTGTTTAGACGTATTTTATTATCGTAAATTTCATTACAAACGAAGATATGGAGTATAAATATATTACATCATACGAGGCAGTAAGATGATATACGAGTTTAAAATGGAAATGTTACAGCATTTTTCATATTAAAATTTATAGAATGTTTCTGTCGCCTTACGATATCACTTAGAATTTTATCAATATATTAGGTACATAATAACTATACGCTATGCATACATGGAAAGTTACACATTAAAAATACACTTAGTTTTTCTGTTATGTTTTTAAGTATATTAAAACACTAAATATTTTATTAAAAAATATTAAATATTTCTTTCCTTTGAATGGTGATCGAACTCACAACCAGTCGCAGTTACAGTCATTCAGTCTACTTTGCCCCTGCGCCATTTCTCCAAATTAACTTTTTATACTATAAATTTTATGAGACCTTTACGTTTCACATTAATGATTCAAAAATACCTGAATGTAAACGCCACATGACTATCCCATAAAACATAATACGCACTCGAGTCCCCACTAAAGTTTCTAATATAGCAACGGAGATTGAACTCGTCTATAAACCGACGAAAGGCATAGCTCCCTTTTATAACCCTTGATTTTATTATTCATCTTATGTAAGCAAAATATATCGAAAAGGGCAGGACATAAAAAAATTAATTTGCTCAATTTACATACAAAAGTTTATACAAACTAGCCATTCTGAGCGACTGTTAGCTTGTTTAAGTTTATAGAATCGCTCATCAATTTAATTTCATTAAAAACTTACGAGAAATTTGCCTTAAAGCAAAATTTAAGAATTTTGCTTTAAGGCAACTTACCTGCGCAGTACAGCTTATAAACGAAATCTTAACTTCTCAGTACTCATTAATTATTTATTATAGAGATAACTGAAACTATATTACAAGCATATATGTAATTACTATATTACCTACAATTGTACCACCATAATGAAGATAAAGCGTGTCATTGGAAACCACGTGCTTTGTGTATAACACAACGGAAATGGAGTCAATTGATACTTGATTCTATATATACGTTCAATACTAATATATAATAGATTCAAACGTTTGTAGTGGAAAATAAATAGATTCTAGTGAAGATTAGAGTTGAACCAAATCTATTAATGTTTATATTCATTTGTAGTTTGGTAATAGCTGTTATTATGGAAGTAGAAAGTATTTCTAGAAAAAGGAAAAAAAAATATTCTTTTCTACATATTATTGAAAAAAATATTTTTTTTGCATCTGTCGCATTTTACATGGCACTTAACGTAGACTTGCACATTAATAAAATTGAAGATTTTGCTGATAATATCAAAATTAATAGACTTACAGTTATCAATTATAGCTTAAAATATTAATCAAAATAACAAAGACTATTAAAATTAAAGATTAAAATGCGGTGTATAGTTTACCAACAACTATACAGTTTATTTCCTTTTGCCTACTACGTAAAATGCATGTCTTATTTAAACATACCTAAACCAAAAGTTTTCTTATAAGGTAACCAAATTGTAATTTATCTCTTCTCCAACCATTTATATAATTGAATTTCAATTTATATTAAGAAATAACTTTTGTCAATAAAAATTAGGTTTCCTGATTGAACGTCCCTTCCATTATCGAATTAGTTTAGCGGTCCATCAACATTCGCATCGTTAAAGGAAGCGGACAACGTCCTCCAGCATGTTAATATGAGAAAAGCGACCTTTACTTACTACTAATTAATTATTGCAACCAGCGCCAGATCGTATAAATTAATTTGAAAAGTCTTATTGATAAAAATGTTATTTTCTTTTGGGATCCAACTTGTGGGATGTTTTTACCTATATCTGGATATGGATTGTGGCTGTCTTTGCTATTAGTGATTATGTATGATGACCATGTTGATGT
>DWMZ01001990.1:0-14944 GCA_018249855.1 Eueides tales michaeli | reverse complement strand
AAAGCACAAGATTTAAAAACTCGAAAATAATAACCAGAAATTATTTAACTAAAGATTTAATTTCATTGTATTTTTAATTATGTTATGTCAAAAAAAATTTTAGACAACTAAATCTCGGAATTAATAATAGTAATGTCAAATAAATCAAACAATAACATAAAATTTTATAACCTTTAAATTTATTATAACACAAACAAAGCTAATGTTTGTAGACTCATTCGATAGTATCGATGATGCATCAATCAACAGTGTATGTGTAATAATTATGCCCATCAACGTAAAACAGGATTTGATTTCGTGCTTCAGCATTGAATGATATCGATATAAGAGACATAAATTGTATACTGTATCAAGTTAGGTTTAATTTCGTATGACATTTGAAATATAATAACCGATAAATGTGGTTTTGTTGAACTTAAGTATATTGTTGACAAATCTAAATACTTATGTTATAATTAAGATCCCAATTTTATATTATTATATCTACTGAATATAGGTCTCGTACAAGGATGTCCGCTTCTGGGTCGGTTAACATAGACAATAGTGATTATTATTTCAACAATACTTACTTTTAACATATATCATATGTTTAACATATATTATAATCTCTATTATCTCTACGTTTAGTGTGGGAAATATTTTCGGAAGTCGGAGTGATTCCTAAGTTGAGTAGGAGTATTTTTTGAATACTTTTGAATACCTGCTTGAACAGTACCATACAAGACTTATTTTCGGAGATGTCGTATACAATTTTTTTTTCCAGCTTGATATTGTATTCTGAACATGTCAGGGTAGGCAGAAGGAATTTGGTAACTAAGAGTTAAAACACTCTATTCCGTGCTCCAGATTCCGCTAAATTTTAGGTCATCTCTCAACACCCAACGTGTTGAGTGGCTAAAAATAAAATGTTCAATATTTGAGTGGGGATGAAACCTACAACCTGTCACGTTTTGCCATATATTTGTGCCCATTCACCACGATATGTTCTCAGGTGCAGGATAAGATATGTGTTTGACTATAAACGCGACTGTTGTGGGTTTCGATTTCCACTCGAAGGAATAAAGTATTGTCACTTCCTCGCTCTGGTAGACAAAGCAAGGACTAAAGTTTCGTAAGAAAGAAGCTTGCTGCTTTTACAGCAAAATAATTTTTAATCAAGGAAGATATCGTCATTCATTATTGCTGCCATTTAGATTAACGCTAGTTTCAGGTTTACTGCGGCTTACACTATGTTAATAGCATATTTTACGATACAGTGTTGTCATCGAGGTAAATATATTGGTATATACATACGTAGGTGATTCAATATCCGGTGATAATAAACTTCAGGGAGCGTATGGTTTTTTTTATGGATTAACAATGCAAATGAGCGTATGAATCACCTCAAACGAAAAGAAGTCTTCACAAAAAGCCCCGATAGTATTCCCTTCACAGCGCGTTAATATCAGAATATAATTACTGGTTTAGAAAAAAGTCTTTTTGCATTAGATAGTCGTAGTTAATTTATTTAGGACAGTTTAAGTCTATATAAGTTAATATTAATAGTTTCAATGTAAACACTGTACTTACGGTAAGAGTTGCTAAGAATGGCCCGGGCTTAAAATGGGCTTAAAATGTGTCAGTACACAACTTTTCGTAATTTCCAATGCGTCATCCAGACGAAGCTGCAAGTAAAAGCTATTATTATTTATTTTCGTAATAAAAGCAATTAATAATACAGGTATAGGAAAGAAAAATACTAATTTTAAAAACATATGGAAATTTCAACGTAACGTAGGATTTGAACCTGCGCCTCTTGAAAACCGCTCAAGCGCTCTGACCAACTAAGCCATACGTTTTCCTTAAGCTACGTCAAAATACTTATACGCTTGTTATAACTTATTTATATTGTTAACATCATTGTAGTATTTTTACAAATTTCCGCTACCCAAAGCCAATTCGTTAGAAATACCGTTTGGAAAGAGGGAATGCTATTTATTAAATATTTTTACTATTCTTAAAGTATTATTCCGAACTTATAAAATTTGAAAAAAAATGTCATGAATTGACTTGATGCACCTATTTCAGTGATATAAATAATTCAATTATAAATAAATTGTATGTCATTATCTTAAAATATCTATTAATAATATTTCCATTATTATATTTCTATTTAATCAAATATCTTTAATGACACGGAAATAATATAATTGAACTGTATAAATTGAACTGTAATTTCATTGTTTAATGTAAGCTATGGTAATTATGAAGGTGCCTCGGGTCGCTACGAAGATCTTAGTAGAAGAGGTTGTACATGTAAGAAATGTATTCTAAGATATTTATGTAAGAAAATATTAACTCAAGTTCTTTCTTTATGTATATGAAAATTACAATATTTAGTAAGAGGATATATTTAGTTAAAGAATGTAGATAAGAGTTTACAACTATATTATACCGCGATGAGATTTAGAATTCATCTTACGAATGATTGTCTAGAAAAAAAATTGAGTCAGGAAGGATAAAACGGTAAGTCCAATATAAATACTTCTAAAGCATAAAGTTTTTAAATAAATTTACGAATAGTAAAAATCAAGTTAGAAATAAAGAGAGGAAGATAATAAAATGAAATTTCTCACTTCAAGTCCTTACCGTCTCGTTTAGTCTAGTCCTCTAGAATAATATAGTAATGAGATTTTCAAGAAAATACTAGAAATGAAAATATACAGAACAAACGCTCGACGCGGACGTCAAGTACGAAATAAAATTAATCTAATAGATTAGAAGCTTTGCAGCTTTCCCTCGTCTGTCGCAAACAGTTGCTGACTGCTATAGAAAATACATGAAATATGATAAGATAATAGAATTGTGATAATATGTTTTATTTATCTTAAATGTAAGGTTATATGAAGAAGATATGAAAGCAGATAATCCCAACGATTATTTTCAATAATTGTTTTATGAACAAGACAATTAATTATTATATTTATAACAATACTTTACACTGTAGTATTTGTTATTTTGTACCAATTTAGAGGCAATACAAGGGGTTACGAAACTCAACGCAAAAATATTTTCATTTCATAAAAATATTTTGTAAATATATTATATTAAAAGAGACAAAACTTCCCCACCAGTTCGGTGATACCTACTGTCATTTTGTAATTTGTTCTAGACATACTTCGTATTAAATTAGCCTGTAGTCTAAGTAAGAGCAAAGAGTATTATTTATATTGACTTTTACTTATAGGACTTGAGTCCCATCCATCATCCTATCATAGAGGTATCTTACTTTAGGATTAACTAAATTGATATTAATTAAAGTTTTTGCAATACTTATGTATTACACTAATAACCTACAAACTTTTTGGTTTTTGAGTTGTATGCGTATATCTCGTTTCTTGTCGCCTACAAGTGTACTTTGAGTATAAATGTACAAAGAACGTAGCTTATCTTGAAAATTTTAACAAGCCGTAGTACGCGTATAACATCTGATATAGAAATGAAGTTACGTACACGTAAAAAGAAATATCAAAGTTTGAAGACTAGTTTTATATTTATTTAGTATACTATAATTTAAAAGAAATATGGAAGTTTTTATCTCTAGAGGTATTTTATCTAGTGAATTATCTTCTATAATTGCACTCTTACTCAATCTCAATCTTCACGCTGCATCCCGCACATGGTAGCGTGGGCAGAGGGAACTTGGGAACCTTGTGTTAAGACAAATTCTTTCTTCAATAATTGCAGCATTGTGATTTTTTTTATCTGAATATTTATTAACTAATGCAAATATTTAATGAAATAATGAACAAAATACTCCAAGTCCTATGATCCTAAAAAAAATTAAGAATATTAGCCAAGTTCTCGAGGATACATATTATCTTAATATATAGAGAAAAGGATTCTGACTAAAACTACGTTGCAACCAATGCGCGACTAAAACGCTCCGATAAGTGATACAACAATTAAGCGTTCTAACAAATTGGAATCACTGAGGGTTTGTGAGGTCTGCGGAGTTTGCCACACCTGACAAGATGTAATCGTGCGACTATAAACGTGACAGATTGTGAATGCGAATAAAAAAAAATATTTAATATTTTTATTTTTAAGTTTAATTTGTTTATGTTTAAGTGTGACGTTGAGCTTCGCCACTCAACACGTGCTGACTCACTTCCTTCTTTCTTTGTCCTAAAGGGAACAAAGTGTCTTAACAATAGGTTCTCAGGTTCCCTTTACATACCCTACCTTACTATAGTTTCTGAACATTTTAAAATAGTAATTTAATAGGTTCAAAAACTTATAGTTTATCAGATTACAAATGAGACTTTATGACTTTGATACGCTTCATTCCGTCCATTTGCATTGAATATGTAGTAAAACTATAAAATAAAGACATTTTGTTCTCTATTTTCCATCCGAATTCAGGATATTGCGTTTATATACAGTGATGAAAATCTACATAGTCCTATATCTTAATAAAGAGTGGATATGAAAGTCATGTCCACGCTTAGTAAGATCAGATCAACAGTTCTCAGTATAAGTTGAACCCAGAATCATCACACTTACGGAGAGATACTTCTATATATATATATATATATATATATATATATATATATATATATATATATATATATATATATATATATATATATATATATATATATATATATATATATATATAGAAGTATCTCTCCGTAAGTGTGATGATTCTGGGTATATATATATAAATTTGTTTCATGTTAAGATAAGATAATATGCTTAACCGTTTCATTTTATCCGCTTAGTTGAACAAAAAATACGTAGCATTGATTTTCGTTGCTACAAAGTTTTAGTTTTTACCTAAATTCCCACTTTAGTCGCCATTAAAACTACCAGCTTTAACAAAAGATATAAAATTCTCTGAACACTGCCGGTAGTGTTTAGAGAGCGTGTCAAAAGTGAATTATAAAACAACATACTCGCCGTGTAAACTTACCGTTTTCCGAAAGAAGCTAGTACAAATATAATTAATGAAATAAACACGTATATAAAAACGTAACTATGTAGCTTATTGAAATTCAAATTATGGGGTGCTCCGTCCGTTCGTCGGGGTGTTCCGTCCGTCGTTGTGTTGGAATTCAATCCAAATTTAATTTATTTATAAATTATATTCATAGCAGTTCATTACAAAGTCACAAAAATCCGTAATTTCCTTATGGCCAAGTAAATTTAACAAACCGATATACTATAAGAAGTGATAGAACTTCAGATACGAGTGATTTATAAATAATTGAAAGATATTTTTGATTAAGAAAAGATGTTAAAAAAAATATTTTAACTTATACGAGACCTCATTAAACCTACTACATATAATGTAAGCCATTTTATTTGGGGCCGTCGCAGCAAAGAAATACATCGTCCGATCGAAAACATGAAGGTTGTGGGGTTCACCATTCCCAGTAATAATTTAATTTACCCAAATACCTCCGACAATAATTATTTACTTTTAATTTTTCCACTCTAGTAGGCAAAACGTGGCGCAAAGGCAAGGGTAGTATAAGACAAAGCGTGGCATTGAATTCCGCTTTTTACACTCGGTATTTTTATGCAACACATACCACTAAATTGGTGTAAAACCAAATTGGCAGAACAAATATCGTTAAATGAGTGTAACATACTCGTATATCTGGCTTAGATTTATTATAGTATCAGTTAGCTTAGTTGTCGTATGTGATGCATAACCACCAGCCTTTGCGAAAGCTCTAGACATATAAAACGGATAAAACAGTCGATTGTCCTACTGTTAAAATTTCATATACACGTTTTTATTTTATGTTTTTTATATATTTATATAGGTTTTTATGTAAATAATGTCTAAACTTCTGACACTGTTTGAAATTTTAATATACTTATTTTATTATGTTCGTTACGTTATTAGTTATTAGTTTCATAATTTATACAAGAGTAGTAGTAACGTATATATAAAATATATCATGTAAGTTAAAAATTAAAATAAGATATAAACGAACTATAATATACATAAATATTTATTTTAACTGTAATAATAATTAAATATTTTATAGAAATATAAAAAAAAAGGCCACGGATTGTAGTAAAATATCCAAAAGTTGGTGTTCCCGAAATATATAATAGAAACTATACACAATTCATCCAATTAAAATACAACATAAGTTATAAATAATAAGAGAATTTATATATTTTGTAATTCCAAAGAATATACTAAGTACAACTAACGACATAATCATGTCTTTTTTAAGTAAAAAGAAATTCATTTGAGATGTAGTTTAGTTTCACCGCTCTATCACGTCGCAACCAAATAGGATTTCTCTGTAACAGGAACTTTAAAACTGTTACTGTAGTTTCAGTCGAAAGCTGTCATTTGCAAATGAATACTGGACATTAATTTGTAGCTTAATGGATTTCTGTCTAAAAAATCTGAATGTGAAAGGACTCGCATCGTAGTTTACATAATTTGGAATAGAGTTACATATTTTATGATGAAAAGCAAGTTTATTTTGAAAGCCACCAAAAAACAATATTATTTGCTTTTCGCAGATAGTTTGTAAAAAATCGTCAAAAAAAGGTTAACGTGGTGCAGGGGCATAAACGTGCGACTGTTAACGCAACTGTTTATGGTTTGATTCTCAGTAGAGAAGAGTTTTTTAATATTTTCATAAAATATTTTGCTCGCTTTGGTAATATATGGTAATATATTCATAGAAATAAAAAGTAAAATCATTTACTATGTTTAGTGTTAATATTTTGCAAAGTAAATTTTTCTTCTACTGCATATGTTTGCCGGCTCAGAATAGAATCACCCTTATACTAATGGTGTCCTAAAAAGAGACTAAAGTGCGTGTAGGTCACATTGCTAGTAATAGAAAAATGCGTGGTGAACCCTGGAATTTATAATTGGCATTAAGAAGTGGCTTTTACCATTGTATTTCATATTCCAAGGGCGCCGAACCCTCACCCTTTCCTGTAATATAACAGCACTGCGAGCGACACTGTCCTAGATGGACACCAGCATTTGCTAGGAAATTCCTTCCTAAGCCTTGAAACGCACGCAGTACGCACAGTACAGCACATTGGACAAGACAAACGAAAGGTACGCTGTATGTAGCTTATTGCATGTTAGCCTGAGGGTGTGAGGGTGGTCTCCATTTCCCACTTTTCAAAACATAATATGATAATTGACAAAAATTAACGTCATGATTTTTCATGTTACCAAAATGGGCAAATATAAATCAATTAAATAGTGTGGGAATCAATCCCACAACTGTTGTATTTATTAGATATTGACACACGATGGGCTAATGTATGCATGTATGTAATATTTCAACAGCTTCTTATATGTTAATTTTATTCACATTAGTTTTCAAACTTTTAAGTACACTTACCGTAAAATAACTTCAGCCACGAGGAGTGTCAAGTTAAGAAGATGTTTTATGTTTACCGCTCGCTTCTCGTAGCTGTATAATGTGTATAGTTTCTAATACGATTCAGTGAATTAGGTTAAAGTATTATGTTTAAGTATATATTGTTTAGTAGCACCATATAAGACGATAAATAAACTGTGATATTCCATATTTAATACATAAAAAAAGAATACATGTAAAAAATCCAATACGACTAATTTTTTATACGTTTTATACAACAATAACCGTGAAAATGTTTTTATATGAAATGTAGGTTTTTACTTTGGGCCAAATTTCTGTATTACCAGTATAACTGCACAGAAAGTATTACTCGAAATAATTAAAGTGTTCTCGTAAAGGTGCTGCTTTTACCACTTTAGGTACAAATCCATAAACATCATTATACTAAATACTTTCTACATTTCAAGCCTATGCTTTAATTTTTTTAATTCTGATAAATTTAAAGTACCAGCCCACCACGGTCTCATCTGTTAAACTTTTTTGTTATATTCCAGCAAAACATACAATATCTCTACATAAATTATAACCGTATGGTATTTTAATTTGTTTTTACATTATATTAATGCACCGTTTTACAGTATATTAATTCGCTGTTTCTTCAAAATAAGTAGAACTAACATCCAGTTTTACAAACTTTGACATTTGTAATATAAGTAAAAAAGAAATAATATAAGACTGTTCTTGTTTTCATATTAAATACTTTTATGTATACTATTAATTTGAATTGGTGAACAGTGCAAGTTAGAATATACTTTTTATTCATCCTAACGTAAAAAATAATAAAATTAGCTAAAAATAGTTCAATAAATTATTGCAGCTCAGGTAGTCATCATAATAGCAAAAAAAAACTGAAAACGTGAACTCAATATAAATGTGTGAAATTTGTCAAGATGTTGAGGGACGAGTAATGAGGAGAGGCGTGAGGTTCACTTATCAAAGCTAACGAAGATTTATTTGGGCTTTTTCTTTTTGTCTGAGGACCTATGATTTATCCTTCTTTATAGCTAAAATAATCCACAACATTTTTTGCTTATATGCTACAAATTAATCATAATAAAAAATATATTTAAGTAAAATATATAAATTAGGAAATTCTTTTTTAAATATTATTTTCTTTATATATGTTTTGCAAAAGGGAATAAAATTATCAATTATCAGTTTGAAGTCACCAATGTTTGCAGTAATTCGGTTATATATATATTTTCTTTTATGGATTGAAGTTTACACCAATTCAACTAGGCTTTTGTTACTTTTTTTATTTAAGGACCTGTAAGTGTTTCTATTTCATAACATTGAAATAGAAACACTTACAGACAGAGTTCTCTATATAAGTTTATAATATTTATTTAAAAATTTATTTGTCTTTAATATTAGGATAGGTAAAACAAATACAAGCTGTCTCTTACTTTGGTTAAGAGAATTAGCTTGCTTTATTGCGGGAAATGAAAAGAATTTATTTCCTCGAATGAGGATTCAACCAAAAACTATCGCCTTTAAATCAGACACCATTGCATCATGATAATCTTATATGAAATATAAATATTAATTATTTATTTATTAGAAAATATTTTATTGGATTTGTATTAATACTCAATAATATATATATATATATATATATATATATATATATATATATATATATATATATATATATATATATATATATATATATATATATATATAAAAAAATAAAGAAATTGAGTTTGTCTCATTGGGCAATTGGGTTATAAGTTATAACGACCGCAGTTTTAGAATACATGTATATGAATATATTACAATTAAAGTGCATCTTAATTTATGATTCTATTACATACTAGTGATCAAACCATGAGCTTACTTGATAGAGATTTTACTAGGAATACAAATGTTTTTTAGTGTAACTACATATCTCTGTATCATATCTCGTATTCTATATATTCTCGTTCCTATTATTTTTATAAATATTAATAGAAAAAGAAACTTTTTAAATTGAAATTTATAAATTGTAATTGGAACATCAAAAATTTCATTCTGGCTATTTATAACTTACGGATATAGTAAAGTACACTTTTTATTTACGTATCATGAATTTTCGTTTTTTTCTAAACCAACTGAGCTGGTTTTGCAGTAAAAAAATCTTTTTACGTAATTTTAACATTTTTTGACAGAGTATACCATATTTAAAGATGTTTTTTGGTATGAAGTTCAGAATTCAATTAGTTATTAAATAACATTAAATGCTTTTGAAAATCAACAACTTGAGCGATTTTGGATTCCTTGATTCCTTTGATTTTATAACCTAAAATTCCTAGATCTCTCTAGATAGAGACATTTCTCTTCTTCTCAAGACAGGGCATGTTGGATAGTAGAATTCAACACATTCACAGCTTACGTTACATTACGTTACCAGAATGAGGAAATAAAAATAGTTAAGTCTTTCAAGTAAGAATCTAACTTAAAATCATCGCATCTGTAATGGTATGCCACTGAGCATTGATGGCTCATACCCGCATAGATATAATAATAATCCCATTATAGAGGCAATATTTTATTCATATTATAATTAAAAGCTATATATAAAAACACACTTGTTATATATTTAATTTATCTAAAACTCAGTATTTCGGAATCCGATGAATATATCATATTTTTGAGGAATTACATTGTTTTCAAATTGCTTTCCTCAATTAAGCCGTCCCCGCTGATTGTGGTATGTTGACAATCGATATCTGCTCGTTATATAAATATCGGCCAATTTAGTATGGTAATATCATAAAATGTATATTTTACTGAATATTCAATGCAATAATACTGGTTTAGCCCAATCTCTTGTACTTTTATGTTTCAATTTATATCGATTTTAAACTTCTAAAAATATTAGGACTTATTTAGAACTATACGTTCACTTACCTAATCGTACATTGAGTGTGTTATTTGTGCATCCATCCTTACTGAATAAGTGATAGTATGCCTATAATTTTATTTATGAAAGTGATGTGTTAAAAAAAGCCTAATAAATAAGATTAAAAAAAATTGAGTAATTTAGAATCGACTGACGGATCACTTGACACACGTTTGCGTACACACATACGAATAAAAAGCTCATTCAAAAGCATTTCCTGCCCTGGATTTGTGAAATTCTAAAAAGAGGAAATATTTTTTTCACATTCTTTGTGCACAGTTTTTTTTTCGTAGCACGCTTATACTACCAACTTATATATAAAACAATTTCTCATAAAAACCCTAAAATAAAATAAGGAACAAAAAGATAAAAATGTATATTGTATAATAAAAATACTTTCTTTAATTCATAACTATTAACCAATAGAGCACCAACTTTTCCATTTCATCGTCGTTATTACTTTTTATTTATTTACAAGATCCCATAAAAGTTGTAATATTGAGTTAACTAATATTTCAAGTGTGATTTTTTTTATTGGAAGTTGGTTACTAAGAAATATTTTTCATGTACAAGTATAATAAAAACAATGTTATGGTGATTTTTTTTATACTGGAATGGAAGAAACGTAAAAAAGAGTATTATAGACAATTTTATATATCGAAATATATCAATCCAAACAAAGTAATATTTAGAGCATTTTTATGTTATAACAACATAAGAATATGCACAAATATTGTGTCGTGTGATTAAGTATTTATTAATAAGTGTAACTAACTATTTTTTGACTTTGCTAAACTTGACTATAATTGACCGAAAATAGATGGAATATCTTTTCAACTTAAACGTTTAGGAATTACCCAATGGCGTGGATAGTGCGTAGAAATTAGCTAGTGAGATGTAGAGTGACAGAATATTATACACTTTGTGATCTAACCACACTGAGTAAGGATTTATACTACCACAATTGTAATTCTGATATCAAAATGAAAAAATACTCATGCTATGTGCGGGATATAGCTTTACGCTATATCATATTCATTTCCTCGACACACAACTTGTTGTGTTTACTGTCAGTCACATGCTTGTGCCCCTGTGCCATGACAGGCCCCAATTTATTTTCTCCGATCAGAAAATAAAGTAAGGAAATTATTTAAAAAATAATTCTATATAAAAATAAATGTACAAGTGCGAACCGGACTCACCTACCGATCCATATCAATGTAGGAATATCAGAAAACGGAAAGTACTACGAGGTTTAATAGTTGAAAAATTAAGCTTTGTGGATATTTGCACTCATATTGTATAAAACTTTCTACAATTATGAATTTGTAATCGTAAATAAGTGTAAATTTTCATTTCCTCCCAAATACAATATTTCATAATTAGAGGGCTTACAGAAAATATCCTATTCGGGTGCATATATAAATTTGTAACATGTTTTTTTGCCAAACTTCATAGTACAAGTATCTTATAGATTTCATATCTAATTACTCGGCAATTTTCTTGCATAACACACCAAAAAAAACGGAGAGATGGTTATTTTTTTTAATTGTAAAGACGTAGACAATTGACGTTTTGTGTGTTCAAAGGGATTTGTATATTTAATACTAACTTTAGCTAATACGATGACAAGATGGTCTTGACAAACAGACAGACGGACTATAAAACTATGCTATATGGATTCCGTTTTTACTTTTAAAATAATGAAACCCTAATATAAGACTGAAACTTACTTTTATACTATTTGAAGAAAAACTTTCAACATTTAAAATAAATATAATTAAAGTGATGATAAAGATAATTGATCAATAAACGTTAAACGATTAATGCCATTTAAAAAAGGTTGATATTTTAAAAAGAGTTTTGTTATTTGAAATGAATCATTTATCAAATATAACGATTTGCGGATATATTTTGGTTATAGGACACTTTGAAGCTTTTTAATAAATGCTGAAACAATGTAAAGTGGTGGGGTTGAAATAGATTTTTTTTAATGAAAATGTCTTTTTTTTTGCTTATGGGTTGGCGTCCATACATTTTATTCTTATGTAATTTCCTTAATTAAATTAATGATTTTACTGAATTGTATATTAATCAGTGTCTTAGCAAATTAAATTGTATAGCTCGCGTTCGTAAGGACTAGGAGTCATAATATTATTGTTCTTCTCCGTGGGTTTGGGTTGGTCAATAGTAGTCGAGTATCATAGTAATTATAGTGCAGTTACTGCTGTTAGTTTGTTATATACTGATTATATTCTTCACGGGAGGTAAACCTTCAATTTCAATTCTTTAACTTTCAATTGCTAGATGCATGAACCTGCAGATAGCTTCTGCCTCTGTGTCAGAATTGTAGTAGATATCCTACGATGTAAGGCACTCTATATTAATCTTAGCATGAATAATCACTACCAAATCATATTTAAACTCCTGAGTTATTCATGACTGATGTCTTTTAAACTTGTACTTACCCATTCGGATCACGTGTCCCAAATATGTGTACTTGGTTACTACTACTACTTCTATAGTAAAACAATGACCGGTATGGATTTTACATGAACATTAGACAATACCTATCTTTAGTCTTTTCCATGTTCATCTTAAGATTTATCATTTGTAAGGTGCTATAGAAGTCTTAGCATAGTATTGAGTTTTTCCAGGGAAATTACTATAAAATCGGTAAATCAAAAGCGTAAGAGAAATTTGCGGTTGAAGCTGATACCAAGCCTGGCCTGCTCCCTTTGCATAAACACATCTTCCAGTGGAAAGTTAAACAATAAAAAGTTACCTACCTCAAATATAATCTTGCCTTTGGACTTTAGATAATCCTATAATGATCCATTTTTTCTTGCTTATATCTTCTTCCAGATTCTATTCCTCCTCGATGACTATTTCTTGTATAAGTCACGATATTACATTTATAGTTTATTTATAACACTTATTTATTACACTTGCTAAGTATCCTAATAAATAAACTATAAATGTAAAATCGTGACTTATACAAGAAATAGTATGCACACACAAACCCCACATTACTTACTTTACAGAGGCGTAAGTATTCATAAACTTACGCCGTTACGTATGTAACTTACATAATAGAAATGTATTTTCTACAGAAATCTACGCGCAAACTAATTGTAAAACTCTGATGTTGGAAAAGCTAGAAGTATTTTATAATTATAATAAGACTCTGAAATAAGATTTTGAACAATTGATTTATAAATTTGTAGGGATGTTCAGTACTTATATACTATTTATGTGTTTTGAGTTTTAAGTGGTAGTTCATTAATTGTCTTACTTTATAAGTTTAGATTTACTTGTTTAAAATTAATAGAATGTATCTACCGTTGGTAAACATAAATAAATAAATACATCATGTAATAAGAAAATCAAATATAGTATGTGTCGATAGTAATTTAAAATTCTCGTAAGGTTTTGTACATACATAAGTCGGTATCAGCGTTACTATCACAATCAGTGTATATCATATACACTGATTGTGATAGTAACGCTATATATAGTTGGAATAATATTTTTATCTAGATTGTTAAACTGCTGTATTGCATGCAGCAGGACTATTAATTTATTACTATATTAAATACTAATGCCCAATTTTATTTAATAGAGTAAAAAAAATCTATTGCATTTTATATTTATATAAAATTATTTATATTCATGTAAATATTAACTTGATAGTGGCAGTGAATCAACCGATCGACAACCAAGCTTGTTACCAAGTATACACAAAATACGATGTAAAATACAATTTCTTTTTAATTATACCCTGTACCAAATACATAGCAGGGTAGGCTGAAAAAACTTGGGAGCCTCATTGTTGCAATATATTTTTACAAATATGTAGCTGATGTAAATAAAACTAATCCTTTTGTAATTTAATGTGACAATAAATTTATTTAAATATAAAGAGCAAGTAATAAAAGCGCAGCTTTGAGTTACACCACCTAATACACAATACCTCAAATTCGGTAGAAATTGGGAAACAAAAATTGTTTTAACACAAGGTTCTCAAGTTTCCTCTGCCTACCCTGCCATGTACGAATACAGCGTGAATGCATGATGGCGTAGCGACACAGAATGTGATTATAAACCTGAACTGACGCAATTCCATATTCAATAGCCATTCAAGGGTATTTATTATTGTGGTTTTTCACACAGGTAGCAAGACAAAATGCGGCGTTCAATCTCCATTAATACGCAACGTCTCAAAACTTGGGCGTTGTATAGAAATCAGAGTGTCTTAATTTTAACACTAGGCTACCCTGCTACTTGCTATATTTTTGTTGACAGGATACAGAATGAAGATAAAAATAGCTAATAAGTGTAGTGATCAATTTTACAATAGTTGAAGTTGGTTATGGTAAAGCAATTTTTTACTGGCTGATGATTAATACCTTTTTAATATGGGGTGTATTTTTCTCATATTATTTATGTTACTCTGTAATCTATCTAATACTAGATCACGTCGTTCTACTATTAATAATTATTCAACTAAAATGAGTGATTCGTTATCTGTTTTTTTGCTCTTATTTGTTTTTCTTAATATTTTATTTAAATTGAATAATAGGTTGAACGATGAAAAATGCAGTTTTTATGGAAAAGACAAGGCAAACGAGCGTACGGGTCACCT
>DWMZ01001989.1:0-14944 GCA_018249855.1 Eueides tales michaeli | reverse complement strand
TTTACACGTATGTATTACCACCATGACAGTTTTACTAGAAGTGAGATAAAGAGAGAGCCTAGCCTACGTCATCATGTTTTGTCTCATTCGTTACATTGTTTTATAAACGTTCCATTTAACTCAACACGTTTTTTTCCATATAGCAGTATAGGTGAATGTGGTCCAGTGTTAAGATTTTCGGTGTATTGTCTGTTTAGTGCTTTGCGTTGGCGTTGTGTTCCGCCACTCAACATGCAAAATATTTAGTACAATCTGTCGCATTTACAGTCCCATGCTTGTACCCCTGCGCCACGACAGACCTCTTTCTTGTATATTTCTGAATTTGTAATCAAAACACATAATATCTTTACTATATAACAGCTAATAATATTAGTACATTACATTCATCAGTCATAATGTACAAAGCAATAAGAATCGAATCAGCACGGTTCTGTAATCACGATTACGCTGCGTCGCTTTTATGCCACATATTAACTCGGAGCAATACAGTGCTATTGTTGTCAAATGTATGTTTATACCTTGCGATACGATATCTGCTGGATTGATTTTTTAAAAGAATAATAAAATCGATCAAGGGCGAGTTAGATTCGTCCTCTGAGAGTTCTATTAAAATTTGAAGATTGTAGGTTAACGGGAAGTATTTATTACTAATATAACTTGACAAACTTAATTTTGCAGTATACTCATTTTAGGTAAAATTGACTATAATTATTTTACATACGAGTAAAATGAGTATACTGCAAAATTAAGTTTAATTGTAATGTTTTTTTCTTATGAAACACTTATATCTTTTATATACCTATATAAATCATTTTTCGGATTATTTGCATTATTTATATTGTAAATGCTTACTTGGAGCCAAATTTTATAATTGTAGGTCTACATGAAATATTTGATAGATTTTCTAGTAGTAATAAAGTGTATAAGAAATTCTTATACATTTTATTGCAACTTAAATAAGTTAAGTGTTGTTAGCATCTTTGTAGGGAGATTTGTACTAATTTCAGCTACCCAAAGACAGTTAGGTTAGAATTATCGTTTGGCAAGATATAATGCTATCTATTAAATATTCATACTATTTTTAAAATGTTATTCCACACTTATAAAAGAAAAATACTAAATTTAAATGCTAAGAACATAAATAAGTTGTAAGAAAGCATCTAAGAATTCCGACGTAGCTTGGTGAGAACGAATGGCTTAGTTGGTCAGAGTGCTTGAACGGTTTCCAAGAGGCGCGGGTTCCTAAATCCTTCTTCCTAACTCCTTCTTTCCTAATGGGAGCGGAGTGTAATAACATTGGAGGTCCAAGTTCGTTCTGCCTACTCTGCCATTTGCGGAATACAGTGAGGAGCTTGAACTGACACCTTTGCCTAATACAAAGTAGGCAGAGAAAACACATTTCTCGCCCAATTGGCCAAAGTCATCGCTTCGTCCGTCAACACTGTATTCTTAGACGAAAATATAATATACGTTTATTATATTTTCGTCTATCAGAACAGTGTTAAGAGTGCAGATTATATGAAATAGTATATGACTGTAAAATATTTATATTGACAGTAATATACTATCTCACTGCTCCATAAAGACTTTAAATTTGAAATTAAAAATATCGTATGGTACACTATAAATATTACAAGTCGCAGCTGTGGTTAGAGCGTGTAATACTGGCAGCGGAGCGCTATTAAAATATAACAACTGATAAGAGTACTCTATCTCTTCGTTGCTCATCGTACAATACTATTTACAGCCTTAATTACGTTTACTTGAGACGTTTTAGTATATAAAAACCTAAACTGAATACATTTTCGAAGTTTTGGTTTTCGATTTTATTTTAGAGTAATTTTCTTTTGGTTTCCATGTTTTTTAGAGAATCAGCTCTATAAATAGAATAATATGATATGACAGACCGTGATTTCTATTAACGTAGTACTAGTTGCTGTCCGCTGTATTGCGTTCAAGCTATATGTAGAAGAAAAAATGTGATTTTTATGGCCCCAAGGCAATATTTATTTCTATGAGAAGTATAAATATACTTATTAAACTGTCTACATGCGAAATCGTCCTTTGTATTTCCGTAATTTTTGTTAATTGGTTTAAAGATTTATTAAAAGCTACTATATTATTTAAATAATTATATCACCTTTCAAATTTCTCTCTGTCATAACGCGCGTGACTGTAAACGATAGGTTGTGTGTGTGATTTTCATTTGAAGAAGTAATATTAAATGAGTTACTTAATATTTTGTTTTATATTATTTGGTGACAAGGCAAAGTGCTGCGTTGACTTCCGCCACTCAACACGTACGAAAGCAACGGAGTGTCTTAACATTAGGTTCTCACGTTCCTTCTGCTTAACCTGCCATGTGTGGGGTAGAGCGTGAAACCGAGAAAGCTTCTAAATTTTATCACACAGAAGTGTCTCTTCAATAGATGTTTTGGAAACACTCCTTCTTACTGTATCACGGTTAGAAAGATTGGTGAGAGAACCTATCTTTCTAACTGGGATACAGTAAGAAGTTGAAAATAAAATATAAATGTAAACGTAAATAATATTTCATATGCTATCCATTCACACAGTTCAATAAAAAATTTGTTTTTGTGAATTGCTATTTAACTAGTAATTATTCATAATATTAACATTTTCATTTCAACATTCATTTATTCAATAGAAACTCAATATAATGCATAAAACAAATGTACAGAACATGTTGGAATTGGTGATTTATTAATAAAGAGTTGTAAATATTTAATAGTATCTGTGTATTAATGCCGGATGACTACTTTTGTGTGTTCTAGTTATGTAACGAATGTAAATTTTACTTTTCTTATTGAATTTTCATATAAATGCCGGTGTGAGGTCTGTCGTGGCGAAAGTTGTATGTTCAATTCTCACTCGAGGGAATGTTTTATTTAATATAATCATTTTCTAGCTATAGTACCGACCGTCAACACGCAATGTCTCAAGATTTCATTGAAAAGTAGAAAACAGAAGTGTCTTAATAGGAACAGAACGTTTTAAAACTAGATTCTTAAGTTCCATTTCCCGCTTCTAGATGCTGGAGAGATCGTGATAGCTATATTAAAGCTAGCTAGCTATATTAAATACAGCTTTACACTGTTCTGTCAGGGTAGTCAGAGGAAGTTTAACAACACCCGCTATGTGTTGAGTAAACAGTGAAGGAAAGTCAAGTAAAAAACATGAGGACTCCTCTGGAGAGTAGGTATGAAGAAGTTGATGACACGAAAGAAATAGGTTATAGTTCCTTTGGCTATCTAAAGTGATACAGAGTGAAGTTACAAAAAAAATATTGCAACTTCCATGTAGCACTAGTAGAATCTAGTAGAACATTATGGTGGAACTCAATCATTTATTATGTTTTGATAGAGTAAAGAAACATTTATACAGAAGGGTTGGAGCTTGAAGTATAACACATGGAAAGAAACTTTGGTAGTTTTATTCTTTCCATATCTAAATCACTACTATATCATGGTATTATAATAAATATAAGTAAATCTATGTTTAACCTATATTTATTTTCATGTTTAATATATATTTAAAAAATCTGTAATCGATCACTGCATTTACATGAAGGATATTTAAAAAAAAATTACAAAGGACGCTTATTAATGTAATAGGGTCCAAAATAGTGATTTTTTTAAATTTTTGTATGTTTGTCTGTGCGTTTATTTGCGCGTAATCTCAGAAAACGCCAAATTTTATTGCAATTTTATTATATTTTTTATTAGTGATTGTTTTTTTAAATCGGTAAAAAAATAAAAGTTACATAAATTTAAAATATTAAGTTTGACTAAAATTTTATTAATTCAGCTTAAACAATAGTTTACAATGTATAGATATCGTTTTAAAACTGCAAATGTTATTACAAAAAAATATTTGAAATTAGTAAATACAATAAATAAAAACTGATAGTTTAAAAAAATATACATAAAAATTGTATTATGAAAAAATATTAATAATCTACTAACGAAAGAACGTACAATATTAATATTCATGTTTATAAAAGCTTTAAATATTTTTTATAAAGTAAAAGAAAACGAATTCATTAAAGCTTTTTCCAATATTTTTATTTGATTATGCTGTGTAATGTCAATCTCAATTAACGAAACAGAAAAAACGCATACGTATGGATTTTTGGTAAACTCACAATTGGGAAATCCATAAAATATGTTAAAATTCAGCTGCTTCAGATTCGTATCTGTCAGTGTTTCATTTAGTATTAAAATAGTTTTTTTATATAGTGTTAAATCAATAGCTGTCTATAGTACGTTAGTAGCTTAAAGTGTCAATTCACACTTATAAAAATTAAGGGAGTACATTATTTGTTTTTAAAGATGAAATAAAATTTTATTAAATAGTTTAATTCCCCAATAAATAAATTAGATAAACATTTATATTTATCTAAATTATCTATAGACTCCGAAAATGTCTTAATAATACAGTTTTCAACAATTTATCAACGACATAACAAAAATAAACAACAATACCTTCTTCTAAAACAGTTGTGCTGCAGTGGTAGAGCGCCTGAATGTGACCATTTTGTGATTATTTTGATTTACACCAAGGGTACTCTAGACCCCCCCGGCAGTACCGTAGTATAAAATTCCTCCACTCAACACGCAATGTCTCAAAATGGGGAGGTGTTTGTGAAACAAAGTGTTTTAACACTACGTTGCCTCTGCTGACTCCGCTATTATTTTGTGGAATAACGCGTTTTTTTTTCGTTTTTTACACAATTATTCCTCACTTTTCGCCGAATCCAAGTCATTGAGTATGAAGTAACGGAACTAAACGCCGCAGCTAAACGCGCCTTATTATAAGAGTGAAGAAAAGAAAATGTTAATTATTTTACTTCCTCTAGTAAGTGATCAAAACTACAATCTGTCTCATTTACAGACGCACAGATATGTTAGCATACGTATAGAAGTATTAAAAAAATCAATAAGTGAAGCTTGAAGGTAAAAAAGAAGATAAATAAATATAAATAATCGCTATCTTTTATGACTTGACCCTAAAATTTCACGAACATTCAAAAACTGTGTTACGGGATGGGTAGGAATATTTTTTCTTGCTGCACTACCCACTAAGCGAAGTCGGTGTTTTCTTTCAAAAAAGTTAATAGATGTTTAATTATTTTACTTTACTTTTATAATCGATTGTGAATTTTGAAACAATCGTCATTTTCCTTGGCGTAGTTATGAACGTGTAAATTAAATTTTAAAACTTTAAAGGGCATCCATAATTTTAGTATTTTAAGTAAATATTATAACTTTTTTTTTTATTCACACTGTAGCCTGTGACACTGCTAAAGAAAATTTCTTCATAGTTCGTCTACATAGAAAGATCTTACACTACAGCGATAAGCGAAAGTGACATTGTTTCACATATAATTATATATTTTTTTCAGCTGTATCCCGTGATACATGGCACATGACATGGTAGACAGAGGGAACATGGGAACCAAATATTAAGAGTTACCACCGCGTAGTAGAGATTGATGTCGAATTGTGTGTCAAGGAGATCGAACCCACAACCTGTCGCGATAATATAAGTTAATTATGCTTTTCCTAAGATTTATTTATGTTTTTTATTACTCTATAAAGTATATTATTAATTCAAAAATAAACTAAAATAAACATTGCATACTTGTGATGTTCCGATTATCCCTTTACAAGTATAAAAAAGAATTTGTTTAGGAATTTTTGGTATTTTAGGGTTGACCTTTTAGATTACGGAAAATACCCTAAATTATTGTGGTTATCGATCAAATAACTTCAGAAAGCGGATATAATAAGGCAAAATATTTAGGTCTAAGTGTGATTATTATTTAAGTATTTCTTTAGCTTTACGCTATATCTTGCATATGGCAAGCGTAGCTAGTTTCTTTTTTTTTACTTTTTCTAAATAAGTATTTATTTTTTATTATGAAGTATTTTAAAATCAAATATCAATTAATATGATTGTTGCGTATATAAGTGAATATGTGGGATGCAGCGTGAAAAAATTGTTAAGTATGACCTGTCTTACTACTCTTACTTACGTGTCTTAATATACGATCTATTAATATGACTTAGGTCTTACTTAAGGCCTATCGTAACACTGGGGCGTAAGCTTTCGATTGTAAGCACAATAGGTTGTGGTCACAATCCACACTCTAGGAAATTAAATATTTTTAATATTTTCATTTCTTCGCTCTGCATCATACTTAATGTAAAATAGGAAATGGAAGTATTTTAATAGGAACAGAGTGTCTTAACACTAGCTTCCCAGATTACCTCTGTCTACTCTACTACGTACGGGATACAGCGTAATTGAATTGCATTAACGCATATAAAACGCATTTCATCTCGCGTCAAAAGCTTACTCTCTGAAAAAAAAGATAAAGTTTTTTACTAACTATCGGTTAGAACTCGAGATGTTAATTATTGAGTTTTGAAACTTCGAACCTTCAACCAGTGTTTACAGTCAACCGTGCTGTTTATTGTGCCATTATACTCTGCTTCACGCTGTACCCCGCGCGTGGCAGAGCACAAGCAGAGAGAGCCTGGAAACCTATTGTTAAGACTCCGTTCCGTTCCCCACTTTTCACCGAATTTGAGGCATTGCGTGTTGAGTGGCGGAACTCAACGCCGCGCCATGTCAGCAGAGCGAAGAAATTAAAATATTAAATATTTAAAATGAAAATATTAAATATTTCATTTCGTCGAATGGGGTTCGAACCTATAATCTATGGCTTGCAAGATAGGCCTCCATATTCCACTGATGTAAATGGGTATCGAACTTACAATCAGCGTTTTACAGCAAATCGCGCTGTTCCATTGCGCCATAATAGCTTAAATAATTATATATATAAATTTTATTCTGGAAGTAATTAATTGAAGAATCCTAGAAGTAAACTACAAAATTAAAACCTATTATAAGTTACATGTTCCTTAATAAAATCTAAACTTTGTAAGAGACCCAGCTCTTATCGTAATAAGCTTGCGTATTTTCCGTACATTTAAATTTTTATCCAATTCAGATATAATAATATAACATTATGTTGAAGTGGTTGTTAAAAGTTTCTAAGAATAAAATGCAGGTCTTTTAGTTAAGTAACCCGATATTATGGTTTAATTTTTTTCAGCTTCACGCTGTATCCCGCACGTAGCAGGATAGGCAGAAGGAACTTAGGAACCGAAGGGAAAGTGGGGAACGGAACGGAGTATCTTAACACTATTAAGATACTCCGTTCTGTTCTTCACTTTCCACTGAATTTGAAGCATTGAGCGTTGAGTGGCGGAACCCAACGGCGCACTGGCATTTTGTTTGTACCCAGAGCGAAGAAATTAAGAAATTGAATATTTTAATGAAAAATATTAAATATTTCATTTTTGGAGTGGATTTCCAGCCTGTCGCATTTACAGACCGATGCTTGTACCACTGTGCCACAGTAGTTTTTTTTTTAAACTTTTAATCTTATTTAAATTATAACAAATGAATTCTTAACAAAACAAAAAACTTAACTGCATAAATAAAATTAATAAACCTAGTAACATTCGCATCATCAAGATAGATCCAAAATCGGTTGACTAATTTAATAGTTAGAATAAAATAAAGGAACAGATACACATACATATATTCAAACGAGCTATCTACAACATAATTGCTCAACATAATTTAAGTTATTTTTAATTGAAAATATATTCAATAATAAATACTTTGTATAGTAAAATAAATCTCAAATATTTAATTCGCTCTTCCTCAGTTTTGCTTAATTTATGTCACTGCCAATATTATATTTAACTTGAACTGATTTCGCAAGTAATTGATGTTTTAAAATGTATATAGAATATTTTTTTTTTCTTATCTTAAACAACATTTGTATTCAATATATTTCATATATGGAACTACGAGCAATGTATGTGTATAAGTCAGACTTATATATATTTTATTTTATTAATGAGCTAATGATTAATATTATATATTTCTTTTTAAGTTCTGTACCAATATAGGTAAAAACGGAACCATTATGGTATTACACTGTTTTCCGTCTGTCCATCAAGATCATTTATCTTAAGGCCGCGGCATGGTCCTTCCCGTGGACTTATATATTTATATATATTTCATAGAAAAATCACTATAAACTTATTTCACTTCATACAAAACCTGCAATCTTAAGTTTCTCGACTTTTGTAGCTTTTTTACTTTTATAAGTTTCTTTCTATAAAATACTTTCTGTTGATTTACAATTCTGAATTTGGTACGGAACTCTCATGGACTCCGACTAACTGATTCTTTTTTTATATACCTTTACTAGGCACCTTCTTATTTATATCAATACGAAGATATGAATATATAAAATAAAATAGATGATACTACAGCGCCAAACCAAAAAAGTTAAGTGAAAAGTATGCCAAAGTAGTATGCTATTTGAAGGTCTCTAACAACATTATTATAACTTCACTCCCATACATCTTGATACAGATTTGGCTAATTCCGTAAAATTCGTAGAACTTCAGGAGCCAAAGGAACCAGTGTGGTAAATTGTTTTCGTCTGGCGGTCAATGTGATTTTTATGCAAGTGCTTTATCTTTTATATATCACACTTACCATTTTCTACACTTTTGAGCGAATAATTTTTAGTGCATACGATACGATTTATGAGATTTTTTTTGTTGACATTGTAGTCTATTGTAGTTTTTGTTGCAAAATCTTACGTATAGATAATTTATAATGTAGGTTTTAAGATGAAGTTTAATAAATAAAACTAAGAGATAGATTCCATCAATGAGTCAGCAGACACATAAATGAGAAATTGGGAAATTTTCTAATGTTTCAAGTTTTTTCTTCACTCAAAATATGAAGAAATAAAACTAACAAAATTAATACTTTTACAGGCAGGGTAGGCAGAGGGAACCCAGGAACCTAGTGTTAAGACACTCCGTTCCACTTCCGTTCCCCACTTTGCGGAACTCTACGCTGCGATTTGCCTTATTACTAGAGCGAAGAAATAAAACATTAAATATTAAAATTGAAAATATTAAATATTTCATATTCTCGACTGGGGATCGAACCCAGAACCTGTCGGTTACAGACACACGCTTGTGCCGCTGCGCCACGGCAGGCCTCACATTAATACTTTTTAACAATAATAAATTATGTATATATTGTATAATTGTTAAAAGGTATTAAATTATAGTTCCATGTTATGTTTTAATTTAATAATAAATTTATTAAATAAATCTGATCGTTGAGTGTAAATTCTTCTTATCCAAATGTTCATTACCCATAACGTACGTAATTTTTGATTCCGACGGTAGGGTACTAAAGTTTTTATTTTAGGAGTTTGGAAATGTAAATTGAATTAAAGTCTTGTTTGTTGAACAGAACTTACATTACTTTATGTGTAACATACATGAATTGCAAACAAATTTATTGTGAAAAATATGTGGATAGATATTTGGTACCAACATACAAGACGAATACTAATAAAAATCCAAGTATGTAATGAAACGACAAAATGACCATGACCACCAGACCATGGTGGCACAGTGAAATAGTTTCTAACTGTAAAGGGAATGGTTATGCGTTCGACTTCCACTCAAGAAAACTAAGCAAACGTTCCGCCTCTCAACACGCAAGATCTCAAGACCTGAATGAAGTATACAACGAGATTCCCTCCTTCCTATAGAAAAAGGATACTTTTCCGAAAATTGTGCTTTTTCAGAATGTGAATTGTTTTCATGAGAGAATTTCTTTATTTAAACCAGTTTTTTAATTTACCTTAAAACACCTAACAACCATTATTTTGGTGATTTGCGTCCAATTTTGTTCAACAAATAAATAAAAAGAGTTTCCGTTGCATTATACAGTAACTCGCCCTTAGGGTTAACCCTTCGCTCGTAAAATATAAATAAAGAAAGGAAATATAAATAAAGAAAGTGTAAGAATTTTATGAAGACTTAATTTGTGTAACAACCATCCTGTTTTATCCCTTTTATACTGGAGTTAATAAAAATATAATGTTATACACTAACTTAGAAACTATTAAGGATTATGTTGTTTTCATCGTTGAGTATCTTTTGAGACATGTTGTGGAAATATAATATATTAAATTATTTTATTATGCTGATAACAATATAAATAGTATAATATTTTTTATTAAAGTAATACTTTTATCTACTTACTATACATATTCTGATCAACCATATAAAGTTGTTTGGACTGTAATTTTGTAAACGTGTTTTATAGTGGAACAGTATACCTCAATATGTCATATTACTATCTTTCAGCTTCACGCTGCCGCTCGAGGCAGAGAAGGCAGATAGAATCTGGGAACATAGTTTTACAACACTCAGTTTCTTACCCCACTTTTCACCAAATTTGTGCCATTGAGTACTGAATGGCGAAACTCAACGCCACGATTTGCCATATTACCAGAGCGAAGAAATGAAAACATTTAATTAACATTTCCTGGAGTGGAGATCGAGCCTACAACCTGTCCCGTTTACACACGGTTGTGCCACTGCGCTACGACGTCAATCAATTTTATTATTTGTCTTTATTAAGTGTACTAAAATTTTTATTTTAGGACTTTGAAATGTAAATTGAATTAAAGTCTTGTTTGTTGAACAAGAATTACTTTATGTGTAACATACATGAATTGCAAACAAATTTATTGTGAAAAAGGCAAAAATTCCTTTATTTTATATAAGCAAGCACATATTATAGAGGCCTCTTGTGGCGGGTGGACTGTAAACGTGACAGTTAAGTGGATTCGATAGTTGGTTCGATGCCCACTGGAGCAGAAGAAACATTTAATATATCCAAATGAACCATTTCATATTTTCATTCCTTCACTCTGGTAAGAAGGCAAAGCGCGGCATTGAGTTCCGCCACTCAACACTCAATCCCTGAAATTTGGCGGAGAGTGGGGAACGGAACGAAGTGTCTTAACTCTCGTCTCGTCTCGTGTTCTCCCTCTGCCTGTCCTGCCTTTTGCGGGATACAGCGTGAAAAAAAATCAAAAAAAATAATTTAAATCAAACCACGTACACAACGTCATAGTGTCATTGTCACGTTAACAATCACACTATTGTGCCTCTACAGAACTCTTAGACCCCATTTTCAAAATATTAACTATAATTTATGTTAAACTCTAATAATCTAGAAAAGATAGTAATACTACGCCAAAATAAAAAAGAAATATAATTAACAACGAACAAAAGCATGTTTTTAAAACTTATTACAAATATTTCGATATTAACAGTGAAATAAATATATTTTCATGCAAGTAAATATTTGCGTTTAAAGATAATTCGTTTAAACATTACTCTTTCCTCGATATTGACTACCGCAAAGTATGGAACGTAAAAGAACAAATATATTTAAACGGTAAAAGGGAACATATATCTTAATTGAAGCTAGTTTCGATTTTAATAATAAATTCAACTGGATATTTATGAAATGTATGTATTCATTATTATGATATATTGAGATAGCGGTTGATTGGTGGCGGTGGGTATTGGTTCGATTGCTGTATGTTCGTTGGTTTCATTAGAAAACATTTTTTTGTCAACTTCACGCCGTACCCCGCACATGGCAGGGTAGGCAGAGGGAACTTGGGAACCTTGTGTTAAGACACTTCGTTTCACTTCTGTTTTCTATTTTCCGCCGGATTTGAGGCATTGCGTGTTGAGTGGCGGAACCTAACACCGCGCTTAGCTTTAATATAATACTCCTTTTGAAACTGGTGAAAAATTGAGTAATGATCAATTTTATTTTTTTATGTATTGTATTATTGTATGTTCCATAAAAATGCATGAAACTAATGAAGATAATATTATGATTACAAAATAACCAGGAAGTAAGCTTAGACTCTAGTAAATGTCTAATAATAATCTTATCTATTAATTGGCTATCTGAAAATATTTAATTTAAAAGTAGCTATTTCTAAATTTTAAGTATGAAATCACAGAATATTCTAGGAATTTTTAGGATTTAGGATTACATATATAAAGATCGGATGATTTTACTTTCAAGGTTCACTCGAAATATACTATTTCGAGTGAAACTTCAAAGCATAATCATTATCTAAAATAAAATATAAAAAAGACTATAGGCTAATAGACGTAAATATTATGTCTTTCCGTTACCTACCCAGTATAGATCGCTGCTGCTTAATTTTGACAAGAACGAAAAAAAAAATATTTCTATGCTATTTATACTTATCATATTATTATTATTATTATTTTGATTATAAATATTTCAAAAGACATATATTAAAAGATAAGCCAAAAATTTAAATACTCACCCTATAATATCCGAGCACCTTTTTTTCTATAATTTTCAATAAAAATCCAACAAAAATATATAATACTGAGGAATAATGATTTTTAAATTTAGAATAAATTGGGGTAAGGTTATTTCATTGCCATTGTTGTTTCAAAAATTAAGCCGGAGGTCATAATATGTCGATTGATAATTTTGTCGCTATTGCCAGCTTAGATTTTTCCATGATTTACAACCAAAATGGCTTGTGAACAAAAATAATTAAAAAAAAATTGTTTGTACAATTAACAAAAATATATATTAAATTACATATTTTGTCAGAAAATTTTGGGGCATACCTGACTATACGAGTATTGTGTTTGTTCTCAGAACGGAGTAAACATCGAATATTTGATTTGATTTTTCGTTAATTAAAGAATATTAATTTGATTTCCTTGCTAACGCTATTTATAAACTGTGTTTTATAACCGTCATACATTTTCATCTTCACGATGTATTCCACATATGGATAGGTATACAAAGGGAACTCAGGAACTTAAGACGCTTCATTCCGTTTCCATACTTTCCGCCAAATTTGAGACATGGGTGTTGAATGCGGAACTTAAGCCGCGCCTTCTTACCAAAGCGAAGAAAGGTAAATATTTAATATTTAATGTGAAAGCATTAAATATTTTATTTCCTGGAGTGGGGATCAAACTCACAATATGTCGCGATCATAGCCACAAGGTTGTGCCCCCGCACCACAACGGGCTCCATAGCTCCATGCTTACTTTAGCATACAGCAGGGTAGGCAGAGGGAACCTATTAAAACACTACGTTCACTCCACGTACACCTACGTTCCACTTGTCTCCCAATTTTCTATACATTGCAGGTTGAGTTGTAGAACTTAATGCCATACTTTCTTATCATCATGATGATGAAATAAAAATAGTTAGTTTTTACATCGAAATATTTAATATTTGTATTTTCTCGCTCCAGTAACGAAGCATAGCGCGGCTTACTACTACTCAAGATACATTGCGTCCAGAATTCATCAGTCATTGGGGAAAGGAAGTATCTTAATAGGAACGTTGTGTTAAGAAATAATGTAGGCAGAATGAACCCCGGAATTTCGTGTTGAGATAAAATATCCTCCTGTTGTCTGCGGTATACATCGTTAACCTAAAAATTAATCAAATTGGAAATAAAAGTGTTATAAAACTAACTAACCCTATCATTTTTTTTGTATTCAAATGTGAAATATATCCTATATAAAAGCTCTAAATTAATTAAAACACTTTCAACATCATTGCCATAGTCATGAAAGCAAAATATTAAATATTTAATTTTCTGTGGTGGCAATCGAACTCACAAACATTTTCTTTTCAGTCACACGCTTGCACGTGCCTATCACGTACGCACGTAGCTATCCGTCACAGTAGTTATTTCAAAATAAATCAAATTTGTCTATTGTAACAAAAATCTCTATCGAGCTTTGAATTAGCTTCTCCTTGTATTCCGCACTTGATAGGGTAGGCAGAAGGAACCCGAGAACCTAGTGTTAAGACACTTCGTTCCATTTCCTACTTCCCGCTGAAACAACAGAAATAAACAAATATAATTTTATTACATTATAAAATATATATAATATATAATTTTACAAAGTTATATAATTTTAAATTGATTTATTACTATTGTTCAATATTTTGAATGAAGCTTGTGAAAATGCAAAACAAATAATCTTTCATTGAACACAATCTTTTATCTCTGATTTCAGATCGTTACGACAATGGGTACAAAATGTATATACAATTTAATTTGTAAATTAAATGTTCATATTTTAAAAGCAAGCTGTTTATTTTTGCTATATATAAATTTAAACGTCTGGTGTTATCGTTACAATAGTAGTAAATTAAGGTTATATTCGTGACGCACTAAATTTCACTTTTAGCGCGTTGGAAGTTAGTTCTGTTCCCGCTGAGAGAAATAATTATTCTTATTTCACAGATCTAATAATATGACATGCGGAATCAGATGCTCTGAATTCAACTTTTATTTTTTAAGAAATAATAAAATTGATTGACGTCGTAGCTCAGGGGCACAACCGTGTGACTGTAAACGGGACTAGTATGGGTTCGATCTCCACTCGATGAAATGTTAATAAAATGGGTTCATTTTTCGCTCTGGTAATATGCCAAAGCGTTGAGTTTCGCCACTCAATACGCAATGGCTCAAAATCGGCTGAAAGTAGGATAAAAAATTGAATGTTTCCCAGATTCTCTCTGCCTTTCCTGCCTCGAGCGGCACCGTGAAGCTGGGAGATAGTAATATGACATATTATGGTACAAGTATACTACTTTACTTTAAAACACGTTTTCAAAATTACAAACCAATCCACCACATATGTAATAGATGAGACAAAACTTGATGACGTAAGCTATTACTCTCTCCCTTTCATTTTTTTCTTCTACTCGAAAAACTGTCATGGAAGTACGTGTAAAAGTGATTATAACTAATTTAATAAGCACATTATTATTAAGTATACTTACTACTTTTTAATATTTAACATCCTTCTGGTCAGTCACGTAATCAGATTGGATAAAAGAATACACAAGAAGTTATCACTGACATAAGCAAGAAGCGCGCGAGGCGTCGTGCGCTTGGCTTGGCGTG
>DWMZ01001988.1:0-14951 GCA_018249855.1 Eueides tales michaeli | reverse complement strand
TTCTCCATTTTCCTCTCAAATTTTAGAAACTTTGCATGTTGAGTTGCGCAACCGCCGCACTTCGACTTGTTGCTCCCGACACAACCGACCTCAATAATGATATATTAAGAAAATTTCAACATAATCTGTTCATAATACACATTAACACTAGTATACAAACATGCCCACAGTTAGTTAAATCACAATCAAATAATCATTTAGTATATAGAGATTATACTATTTGGAGTAATTACGAGGGTCACGGCTACTTCCAACACGTAAATGAATGTTGTGAGGAAGTCATGGAGCGGTGCGGTCGTGGAGAATGTGCATAATACATTGATCTATAAACGCGATTAGATTTAGTACGGTTGCTTATAAAATTTAAGTGATATAAGTGTAATTTTAGTTGATATTTTGTTTTTTTTCTTGTAAATCATAGTGTTTTAGTGCCAGTAGTGACATAGCGAGCCTAGTATGTGCCTATAAACGTAATATGTTGCGGGTTCGATTCCCACTTGAGAAAATTACATTTTTATTTATTTTTTTCAATTTTCTCAAGTCAACTTAACTTTGAAATTCCGTCAGAAAAGGGTGAACGGAAATGTCGTAATGGGAATAGAGTGTATTAAAACTAAAGGTTCCCTCATCAAGGAAAAACATTCTTAGGTTCCCTCATCAGGGTCAACAGCTACTATATAGTAGAAGATAGAGTATTTTTATACAATATATAAGTAATTTTGAAGTTCATTTATTTAACTTTCTGTACGTAACCTTTCAGTTTCGTTATATGTGGCGGTAGCATATTTTACCAGAAGTCAGTAAAAGTTAATACTTCAACACTAGCCTGATTGGATTTTGTTTGTTTTTTTTTATTACGTACATATAGTTATTTAGATTTTACACGTATTTTTATGTAGTGTAGACAGAAAGAAAATATTACCTCATTTTCAAATTGGTTCATAAAGTGGCGTTAAGTTCCGCCCATACACAAATTTGAGGGTGATGACCATAAGATTTTTCACTTAGGACAAAAAAATAGAATAGATTTTTTGATATATATATATATATATATATATATATATATATATATATATATATATATATATATATATATATATATATATATATATATATATATATATATATATATATATATATATATATATAATCTTTCCGTTTACTTATCGTACGATTCAACAATTCTTCAAATACGATTCGTAAGATATAGAAAGGAACGCGCTCAATTTCCCGCTCGCAAACTCAATTTACAGTGTAGCAATAGATCTATGTTGCAATAATGACAAGGTTCTTAACACAATTCTACTTCTTATTTTCAGTTTTTCAGCTAACAATGTAATCAGAAAATAGCTATATATATATATATATATATATATATATATATATATATATATATATATATATATATATATATATTCGAGTATACAGCGTCCACAGTGCTATCATCTGCATAACAATTTATCTTAGAGGCCTTTAACATATCATTGATACGTAGAACAATCAGCGTAGGGGACATCACGCAGCCTTTGGGGACCGGCATTCGCACACACAACAACCCTGGCATGAGGCCGAAGCGAATAAGGTTTTTTAATATCCTACCTTTAGTAATAAGACAAAGAATGCCGTAGAATTCCGTAATTCAACATACAATGTCTCGAAAATAAGGCGGAAAGTGGGAAACGATACTCAGTTTCTTTCTGTTCGTGGAGTTGCTTAGTATTAAAATGAACAGTTTTCGTGTACAAATTAATAATTTGAATTTTATAATAAAAAAAATACCGTCAATTTATGATAAATATAATTATTTTTCGTTTATTAATAAAAATATAATCAAAATAACTTTAAATTACATGTAGATAAAATTATACTTAAACAAAAGAAAACATTTCTTATACTAAAAAATAAATAACTCATTTTAAACATTTTAGTACACAATATACGCTCATCTTTCATCTAAGTACTGTACGGTAATAATGATTAACTCAATTAACTCAATGATTAATCGGCAGCGGTGCGACGCGCGCTTTACGTGAACATATTTGGCGTAGGTGTGAAGCTTACGTAAAATAAAATGGTTGCTTAAGCTACGCTGGCATACACAGCTTTTTATCATATATCATTATAATTATGTACCAGTATGTCATTTTATACTTTTTTTTTATAAAAGAGGAACATTATTCAATAGGGTGAATCTGGATCTTGATACCGTCTAAGCATGTCCTACGTGTGGAATAACATTCTGTCTGTATTCGTATTTTATGTAATATTAAAATGATTGCAAAGAAATTATTGAAGTCAATATATAATGAAATTAAAAGAATGCCAATTATTAGATTTCCTTTTGATTCCTTCCAAAAAAATTATATTTTGTATAGCGTTTCCATACTAATTTTATTCCGTCCTTAAAAATAGAAATTAATAATAGCGATTCCATAATAACTGTCATTACAGTGTTATTAGCTCCATTTTTATTTATTATTATTAGCGGAAAACTATAAATATAAGAAGTATGAATAATTTAGTAAACCGTCTTTACGTTGCATTGATTACGAAATGTGATGTTAATATTCTTTGCCCCAAGTTTAGGAGCCGGCAGATCAAGCTCACTTTGATTGTTTTCTTATAAAGAAGACTTTGTTAATTGCGTTATCATAAAGTTGAATAGGAAATTGTATTTAAATATCAATAAACGTGTTCAAGCAATTCTAACATAAGGCACATTAAAGTGGAAGTTGTTCGACCCAAATTAATTATGAACTTGTGAACTTAGTCCGATTGAAGATTCAAAGTTAGTATCGAAGGTTACCGTAGTTATTGCGGATGTTTAATATTTCATACATTCTTAATTCATAAAGACCAGAGTAGCTTTCCGGTTAAAAAGTGAATTTCAAATTTAATTATTTTCTTTTGGGATTTCCTTTTGATTAACAAAAGTGACGCAAAGTGATCGATGTTATAAGTTTGACCTATCTGTCTGTGAAATAGTAAGTCCTGAATTAATAAACCAATTTAAATGTGGTTCTTTTTAAATGAATAGCTTTGTTTGTTTCGGTGATTCCTTGCAATATTCTTTATGAAAATCGCATAAACAGTTTAAGAGTTACAAGTACTTTGCTAAGAAGAGGCAGTGATATTTTGATAATAATTCTTTTTTTATTTAAAAAAAAAACAAAGCTATTATACATTAGCTTTTACCATCCGTCGTTAAACAAGAATTATTGATATTAATGACACATATTTTATACACGTATATATTAAAATCATAATGTCGACTGACAGACTGATGCCACCTCAGTGTATCCGTTTACGTGGTCTTCTGCATGTTTTCGAAACTTTGGGTTTCCAAAAATGTAAGACACTCACTGTACATCATAATTTCAGTTACATTTGTTTCATTTAAAGTCTCTTTTATTATTATATACCTATTTTGATTTTGATGTTGAACATATCCCTGGATAACAATAATTATTGATTAATTTTAAAATATATATACACAAGGATTTTGAATCCTGAATATTAGATTTCTTACAAAATTACTCAGTTTAGAAATTTATTTAATAAGTAAAAAATCTAGGTTCAATAAAAATAAAAAGTAACCACACTCTATTATAAATTGGTTGAAATACCCGATTTAGAAATGCAAATAACTATAACTAACCCTACAATAAAATTTTCAAATTAAGAAAATGTTATTTAATACACAATACAGTTACCTTATATCAGTAAAATCCGACAAAAAAAAGCCTGAAAAAACTGCTGCCAATGTAATTCATATAAAGAAACCTCATTTCTAAGGGTCTAAACCAATATGGGAGTTTTGTAGAATTTTACCCAAGTACGTAATTCGACCTCAATCCGTGTCTGCTATTCAAACGTTACAATTGTACATTCAGGTGGCTTTATTTAATATCGGTATACGACTGTAATCGGTTTGGGGCCCTTCACTTGTGAATACATTACAAGAAGAGCCAGGTCTAATTATACGTTTTGTTGAATTTGAGTTAATTTGCCACAAAATTTAGCTGGAGTATCTGAAATTAGTAGACTCAATTCCATCCATTTATTACTTTCCTTTTCAAGTCACTGATTTCTCATTTCATTTCAATTCAATTTCAATCAATTTCATTAATTATCTAGATATTTTAGTTTTGTTTTTTTTTATTAATTATTGAATAACATGTTCCTTAGCTAACCAATAATACAGAATTAATATTTAATACATTTTATAAATTTAATAATTTTTCAATATATAAAATAATTACGTAAGAGAAAAAGATAAACTACTTAACGTAGCTACTTTAGTATCGTCCTCCACTTTCCGCCTCTCCCGGAAAATATTGACCACTCGTTAATAATAGAATTGCTCCTAACAAGTCTTCTAATTTTAAAATAAGTTTACATATAGATGTAGTATTTGCAAAAAAATGATAACAAATAAAATGCAAAAAATGCAGATTATTAAAATGACGATTCCTTTAATTAATAAAATATTAAATGAACTATATTAGATAAATGTATTTCATTTAACATTTTCCTAGTGGGGATATAGATATGTGCCCACTAGGAATTAAGTAGGTATGCACGTGATAACAAAACTACCACTATTAAAGCAAGATAAATGATTATTTTGTTTGTATATTGACACGTTTTCTGGACCCCAATCACATTTGACAGTGATGAAGGGACAGAGAAATCACGATTGTGATCGAACTTCACAAGTATTTATCGAGTGCAAAAACGAAAAAGTCACACAATATACTCATGTGATTGTCCATATTTTGGGAATAGATAAGGAGAAGCTCTAATATTTTCGCAACTTGTCATTTTCTTTTGAATGCCAAAATTAGTGCTATTCTGAGGGATATTTGATTGGTTTAGAAAAAAGTATTTACAAATTATTTTTAAAAAAATATTTTGTGAAAGTTATTTGAATCTCATAGAGTGAAAAATAATGTTAACACTGCCCTCTACATTTGAATAATTTAGAAACATGAAGGCCATGAAGGCTTAAGTGTGTACAACATAGTAAGGTAGAGATGATTTTGCCTTTTCAGAGGCGTTACCTTCCCAGATGGCGTCATCTGGAAAGGTAACGCCTCTGAAAAGGCAAAACGCGGCATTGATCTTATCTATTATTTGAAGCAATATTTTTTAATTATTTTTTGTTAAGTTAATTTAACACTTACGTAGTTTCCAACACCGTAAGTGTTCAATCATTAATAGTAAATTAGCTGAGATACCTAACCCAAGACAGTCCCTCTATCTGTCACACCCTCCATTTTTCCACAACAGAAGTGTCTCTTAATACATGAAGTGTCTCTTATAACTCGCTCCTAGTGTGAAGAATAAGGAGATCATATGCTATAATAGTGGTAGTGAATTTGAATAACACGTATAAATTCCTTTGTATATCAACAACAAAATTTTCAATTTAAAATACTACCGAACCAAAAAGTCCCTCCCTCTTCTCGGCTAAGTTCTTGTAACTTATCTTTCAAACAGCTTTCTTAAACCAATTTTCGAAAGCAAAGTATTCAAACAAAAAAAATATTTTAAAATATTTTTTTTTTAAGAAAAATATTTTATCAATTAATTTTATACAAACTATTTTTTTAACATTATTTGAATCTCACAAAGTAAAGCGTTCATTTTCTTAAAATTATTTATTTCCTTTTACTATTTTTGAAATACAAAACGCGGTATTGATGTCAGCTACTCTACAAAGCATTTTTTTAAATTATTTTTTTAAATAAATATTTCTTATATAGTTTCCAAAGCGTTTAATCATTAACAGCAGATTAACCAAGATCCTGCGGCTTACCCAAGACAGTCCCTCTATCTGTCACACCCTCGTTTTTTTCACAACTATACACACGTAATATTTCTCTTCTTACACATTTCTAGTATGAATTTCATAAGAAGATCATATGCTTAAGGTTATGACAGTGATAGTGAGTTTGAATCGCTTATATAATTAACTTAATTTTCTTAAGGCAGCATATCATAGTATAAATAGATAAAATTTATTTATAAAGGCTAGTGGTTTGAGTTTGATTCTTAGTTGAGGGAATGAGGTACAAGTAAGACCATCGTGACTCGGTAATGAGAAAATGTATGAAGACTTAGTATACCGTAATTTAAAATTCAATGTCTCGAAAATAAGGCATGTAGATAAAACCCATGTAGATAAAATTATTTTCAAACAAAAAATAAATATTTTAAATTTTTAACGTGTTTCTTACTAAGAAATAAGTAACTTTATTTTGTAATATTTCCTAACTAACTTCATTTTAAACATTTTAGTACAAAATATACGTTCATCTTCCATCAAGGTACTGTACGGTTTTAATGATTAACTCAATGATTAATTAACGGCGGTGCGACGCACGCGGTACGAGTACATATAGTCCGTAGGTGTGGAGCTTAGGTAAAATAAAGTGGTTGCGTAAGCCACGCTGGCTTAGACAGCTTTTATCACATATCATTATAATTATGTATTTTAAACTTTTCTTTAGATATATATTATTAAAATTGTTTCAAAATATATATAAAAAGTCATTGTTTTAAGTTTTTATCTTATATGTGAATATATGAGATTGAAAGAATGTTAATTAAATTAATACACTTCTTTTGAATTATGCCCAAAAATCTTATTATTACTGTGTTAGAAATTTATCTTTATTTTAATTTGCCTTTCGACATTGATTACAGCGAATATGGTGTGTTAATAATTCAGGAAACTTGTGGACGTTCATTCAATACATTTACGCCGTTTTTACGTGGCATTAATTACGAAATGTGATGATAATATTCCTTGACCCAAGTTTAGGAGTCACGCTCACTTGGTTTGTTTTCTTATAAAGAAGTCAGTTACTTGCGTTATCATCTATTAGAATAGAAAATTCTATTTCAATATCAATAAACGTGTTCAAGCAATTCTAACATAACATCCATTAAAGTCGAATTTATTCGACCCAAATTAATTCTGAACTTGTGAACTTAGTCCGATTGAAGATTCAAAGTTAGTCTCGAAGGTTACCGTAATTATTGTGGATGTTTAATATTTCATACATTCAAAATTCTTAAAGGCCGTATGCGGTCAAAGTTATTTTCAAATATATACATTATTTCTGGACTACCTTTTATTAACCATTGACGCAAGAACACTTCTCTGTATGTCTGTAGCACCCTAACTTCTAAATTTATAAACAGATTTAAGTATTGTTCGTTTATAATCAGAACTGTGCTTAAGAGATACAAATCCTTCGCCAAGATATTTTGTTGGCATTTTTTATTTAATTAAAAAAAAACACTTACTTTGACAACCCGCGGTTTCAAGGAAATAACTGACATATATTTTTTTAACACAGTGAACTTGGTAATCTAATATTATGACACTCCGCTCCATTCTTAAAGACGACTTAAGATATTTAAATTGTAAGAAATTTTAAGTTCTATAGGTATAGTAAGTACCTACGCACTATTATAGTAACTACGCTTTATTATAAGTTGGTTAGAATATCCGATTCAGAAGTTCTTATAACTATAACTAATCCTAAAATAAAATCCTTAAATATACTCACCCTTATACATTTTTCTAAAATTAGTTAAATTTAACAAAAAAATAAAAAAAAAATGTAAACTGCTGCCAATGAAATTCATATAGCGAATTCTCATTTCTAAGGGTCTAAACCAATATGAGAGTTTTGTAGAATTTTACTCAAGTACGTAATTCGACCTCAATCCGTGTCTGCTATTCAAACGTTACAATTGTACATTCAGGTGGCTTTATTTAATATCGATATACGAAATGAGTTTGGAGCCCTAGTGATTAGATTACAAGAAATGAGTTTGGAGCCCTAGTGATTAGATTAGAATCTAAGATAACTACCTATAAAATATAGCTGGAGCATCTAAAATTAGTATATTGTTAATATTTTAATTTATTTTATATTTTAATTTTCATAGATTTTCTGTCCAATTGCGTACTAAGTGGCATAATTCAACGCCATTTTTTGGCTTGCACCAGAGCAAGGAAGTAATGACAGTAAATATTTAATTCCCCTGAATAGGAATCAAACCCACAACTGCGCTGTCACGCTCGTGCCGTCGCGAATTCTATTTTAAAATGGAAAACAGAATGCTTAGACATTCAGTGCTCTCTGTTTTTTCTTATTTTATGCAAGATACAACGTTCAGCTTACTATTACTGATTACTTTCACAGATAATATAAATTTCCAACCTGAGTCACTTCGATCCATTAATTAATTTCCATTTCAATTCACTGATTTGATATAAAGGGTCTAAGTGTTCTGATATAAATAAAATATACTTGTTAGTTAATTCGAAAACCAATTTCAATTATAATAACCAAATTAATATATAAGATAATAGAAAACAATTTTGAAATGTCAATTTGTAAGCTAAAGCTTGAGACCTGTCGTGGTGCAGAAGAACGAACATGTGACTGTAAACGCGATAGGTTGCGAGTTCGATCCTTACGTGAACGAAATATTTAATATATTCAATTTAAATACTTAATATTCTCATTTCTTCGCTTTATTAGCGAGGCAAAGTGCGGTGTTCAGTTCGACCAACACGCAACGATGTGAAGTGAAGGAGTGAGTAATATTCAATATAGTTCTAGCGATTTAATTAGAGAATAAAGCATTGATGATTTAATTAGAGAATAAAGTATGAAACGAAGTATTTTTATCTAAATACTCAAGCACATTCAGTAATAAAACTCTTACTATTAAAGCAAGATAAATGAATATTTCTATTGTATATTGACACGTTTTCTTTACCCCAATCACGCTTGACAGTGATGAAGGGTCGAAGAAATCACGATAGTGATCAAACTCCATAAGACGACCAAACAAAAATAAAATCTTAATATAAGTAAATATTTTCAAACGATTCCATCCATACCAATATGTGCATATTTTGATTTTTTTTTGTATTTAGTCAGTTTTTCCAGAATGGCAATTAGAGGAAAATTGTCGAAAATGAAATTAAAGCTCAATGTATCCCACTCGAAATACATATTTCGTTCAAAACATATTTTTGTAAGTGTTATATCTGAGGCTTCTGTCATGGTACAGGTCTGTTCTAATCGTGTAACTGTCAACGCGAAAGTTTGGGGGTTTAATCCCTGCTCCACGAAATGAAATATTTAATCATCAGAGCATCGAGACCACTTAACTCGCAATACTCCAGATTCGGCAAAAATAGGAAACAAGCTGTCTTACACTTAGGTTCCTAAGTTTCATTTGTCTACCTTGACGTGTCCGTGATCTGCGTCAAGTCTACAAAAAAATAAACTTTGATGTCATAAAACTTCACCAAGAAGAACAATTTCAATACCAAGCTTTTCCAACGTCTCTAGATATTTTAGAAGAAACTAATTGTAATAGCGGATTCTACTACAATTATAAAATACATAATATGTTCTTACTGTTGAAACTCAGCAAACAGCATGTCTTGCACAAAGTGCGCCAAATGAAAAAAAAATGACATGCCATGAAAAGTTCTATTAATAGGAACAAAAGGAATGATTTTTTTTCTTTTCTTTCAGCTCCATGTTGTATCCTGCACATTACAGAGTAGGCAGGGAACCTAGGAACTTAATGCCGCGCTTCTCTTGTTACCACAGCGAACAAATGAGAATATTAAATATTTCATTTATGAGTATTAAATATTACTTCCTTGAATGGGGATCAACGTTACTACATTAAGTTGTCCCGTCTACAGTCACATACTAATGTCTTTGTCTACGACAGACCTCATAAAATAAAGGAATGTTAAAAACATTTATGCAAATTAACTTTTAATAGAAGTAAGAATTATCCTGCGGGGTAAACTGGTCCTCAGGGTACACTAGTCCCCAGGGTACACTAGTCCTCAGGGTACACTAGTCCTCACGGTACACTAGTCCTCAGGGTACATCAGTCCCCAGGGTACACTAGTCACCAGGGTACCGTAAATGAAATATGGGTACAGTTAAGAGTTAAACTACAATATTTACAAATAAAACCCCTCATGTATACATATTATGCATAGTTGTACAAATATACAAACACAGTGCTGAATCTGTCATGAAAATCTCACATATAAATAATAACATTATTTCGTGACATACTCTGTTTATTTCGGTGTCCCGCAACAAATGTTGCCAAGTAAATTATTCTAAACTCGTAAAGAATTGCCGTGTACATTTTAAAGTGATACGCTTTATGTACTTGAATTGTATTGTGATTATTTAAGCGGAAAGCACAATACAATCCGTTTTACTTAAAATGTACTTTTTTAGCTTCACATTGTATCCTGCAGTATTAGTATATAGTATTGTAATAGCTGTCATATACATAACAGGGTAAGCAGAGGGAACCTGGGAACCTTATGGAAAGATACTCCATTCTTATGTAGAAACTTCTGCCCTTTTAGTGAAGGAGCTATTTGTTCTTTCCCCGTGTAGGAATCGAATCCATATCAGTAAGCTACAATGAGATCAAATATTTTATTTCCACACTTAAGAAGAATATAATGATGACGTACTCGTTACAAAACAAGTTTAGTTACTTTTTCTAGCCATTTACAACAATTGCATGCCAATAAAAGTCTATTAGTGCCTTGACATATTTAAGGCAGTGTTGGCACAGAGGGGAAGCGTTTGTCTGTAAATGCGATGAATGAGGGTTAGATCCTCGAGCGAATTGTCAAATTTATTTACCCATTTCTAACAGCGATTTCTTTCATATAAAACCGAGCTTTGTATGAAAAATTAATTCTATGTAGTACTTAGACACTGGTATCACTTGTCTACCTGATGAACGGTACGAAACGTTAAGCTTGAAGAAATAATAAAAAAAACGTTTAAGAAAACATTAAAATCAGAAAATCTTCTACATTATGTATGTATCATTTTAGTTTTGTATATTTTACATAAAAATAAGCACATTACAATAAGCGTAAAGGCTAAAAGTAGCGTGGTGTTATTTAGTATCTTTCTACAGTAATACGTAGCTACTTACGTATCATAGCTTACTTATTACTTACTTACTTAACTTATTACAGTAGGTTACAATGATTTGATCCTCACTCGAGGATACAAAATATTAAATATTCCTATTTATTTAATTTGGTGGTAAGGCAAAAGAGCGGCGTTCATTTCCGCCATTTACCACTCAATGTCTCAAATTCGGCAGAAAGTGTGTTACGGAAGTATCTTTATAGAAACAGAGCGGTACATGTTGTGGATTCGATTCCCACCCGAGGAAATGAAATATTTAATATTTTCAATTTAAATATTTTATGTTTTATTTCTTCGTTCTGGTAATAGACAAAGCGTGGCGTTGAGTTCCGCCACTCAATACCAATGCCTCAAATTCGGCGGAAGGTGGAGAACGGAAGTGGAACGGAGTGTCTTAACACTAAGTTCCTAAGTTCCCTCTGCCTACCCTGCCATGTACGGGATACAGCGTGAAGCTGAACATGACTAGAGAGAATCTTATCACGCGGTTCCCAAGTATTCTCTACCAACCCTGCCATATGCGTGATAGTTTTACGCTATAGCAAAAAAAACATACAATTTTATTCTCACTGTACTAACTGATTTCTATTTCGTTACCTTTAGTAGTTAAGAGACGAAAAATATATGATTTTTAATTTATATGAAGTATAACAAATACATATTTCTTAGTAATATCCGAACATATTTTACTTTACCCATGTTTATAAGTGCGCAATGCGGGTATAGATGACCTACCGACGAATGGGTTTATATTTTTTTCAGTAACTTTATTATAGTTTAGTTTTGAATCACATTTATATATTATTATTTTTTTGGGGTAGACATAGGGAACTTGGGAACCTATTGTGTAGACACTCCGTTTTATTTATGACACTTTCGTTGGCCACTTTACGTTAAATTTAAAGCATTGCGTTTTCTCCATATTACATAATATATTAAATAATATATCAGATATCTAATTTCCTCGAGTGAGAATCGAACCCACAACTTGTGGCGTTTACAGTTGCATATGTATGCTCCTGCTCCACGACATGCCTATATATATTTATGTTATAGATTAAGATATAAACTGTTCATTCATGCCTCGTTTCGAGAGCGAATCAAATAATCAATGCAAACAAATTCAGTAAACCAGTAGTTTTTTTTTTTATATTAGCGCGTCAAACAAACTCTCCAGCTTAATAACATTCATTAAGTAAAGTGAAAGATGGATTGAATATTTAAATGTATTTAATATTCTTTCTCATTATTTCGCTCCAGTGACCAGGCGGTAAATCTAGAATTCGGCACAAAATGGGAAACAGAAGTGACTTATTGGGAACGTAGCACTAGTTTCCCAAGTTCCCTTTCCTGCTCATATAGCAGGGATACAGCGTGAAGCTAAAAAACTATTAAAATCATTTTTTTTCTAAATTGTAATAGAGAACTGTGAAAAATAAAATAGAACTTACTTTTAATACGATTTCAAGAGCAATTACACGAAAATTTTAAAACTTTACTTTAATACTTATAAAATATTTTTTTATTATAAAGTTGTATTAAAATGGACGTTTTTACTTTCTTTCTTTCTTTCTTGTATATCGTTTAATTTAAAGCCCTAGCCCTAAAGTAATTTTTGCCCCTGTCCGCTTTACAATTGTTTTCAAAGGAATTTTCAGAACTCAGTGTTGAAATATTCCATTCGCACTAAGACATCATCACCTTCTATTTCCCACTTTCCATCGACTTTGAAGCTTTGCATGTTGATTGGCGGAACTCAACGCTTTGCCTTGTTACCATAGCGGAGAAATGAAAATATTAAATAATTCAATTCCTCGAGTGGTGATGGACAACAAAAAGGTATATAAAGTATCACAATGAACAAAATAAATAATACTGTTCAAGCTAACAAGGATAAATACGATCCGCTATTCCATTATGAAGTTCGAGTGCAATTCTTCCAGCAACAGTCAGTTAAAATAAACAAATCCAACACGGATATTTTAGTATAAACTTTGAAACTATAAATATCCAAAGTTACCAGCATTAGTAATATATATATTAATATTTTAGCTGTTTGTATGATTTATAATTCGATTTTAGAAACTGGTGGGGTGATATTTTTGAAATAACAGTTTAAAAATAGTAAAAATATTTAATAAATAGCATTCTCTCTCGCCAAACGTTAATTCTAACGAATTGTCTTGGGTAGCGGAAATTTGTAAAAATCTCCCTACAGAGATGCTAACAACATAAATAAGTTTTAACAAGCGTATAAAAATTTCGACGGAGCTTGGTGAGAACATATGGCTTAGTTGGTAAGAGCGCTCGGACAGATTTCAACAGGCGCGGGTTCAAATCCTGCTTCGTTAAATTTTTGTACGTTTTTAAATTTAGTAAAATATTAAATATTTCATTTCCTCGAGTGGGGATCAAATCCATAACCTGTCTCTTTTACTACCACACATTTGTGCCCTTGCACCACGACAGGCCTCATAAATCTTGTATATATGTATAATTTAATATATAATATAATTTCTTTGATTGCACCTAAATCTTATGTTATTTTCTGTTGACTGTAGTACCACTTTTATAGAGTCTAGTATAACTTCACTACCTACAAATTTAGACCGTTAAGTCTATGAATTTTATTTTTGCATTTCCATTCAATTACTAAGGAAAAAAATATATCTAAAAGTTTCCCCTAAAAAATAAATGCAAACCACTGTGTATATAATCAACTCTCACAGAGCTACAGCGACACAAAACTAATATTATACACAAATAATTTCCAAATCTCAGAAAGCTCGGTATCGGAAGTAAATGCTCAAAATATACGTAGAATGTACATTTATTGGGAACAAACACCTCGGTTAGTTGCGGCGTGCTTAATCACACGAGCTTGTATAATGAAATACCAACGATTATGTAGCTTCATACTATTAGTTTGGTAGCTGTTTAGTATTAATTTGTTTTATTGTACGTACTTACTTTTGTTATAAGTTCGATTCTCATTCCAGGTTATTAAATATTTTCGTTGCTCTGTTAAAGTAAGCGGGGTAAAGAGCGGCGTTGAGTTACGGAATACCTCAAGAAAGCTGTGGAAATTGGGTAACGGAAATGTGATAATGGGAACGAATGTCTTAGCACTAGGTTCTATCGATTCCATCGACATACCCTACTAAGTGCAAAAAAAATAGTATACTTTTCCTCAGACTTCATCCTATAGCCTTCTTTAATAAATGGAATGTCCAATACAAAAAGATTTGTACATTTCAAAATAATCAACGACGCGCTTTGCCTTATTACCATAGCGAAGAACGGAAACATTAAAATATTTAAATTGAAAATATTAAATATTTCATTTCCTCGACTGGATATCGAGCCCAGAACCTGTCGGTTACAGTCACACGCTTGTGCCGCTACGCCACGACAGGCCTCGATGGCTTACTTCCTCAACATTTATAAAAACCTCTTAAATTCTGGAGAGGATGACTTTAGGTAAGGCCGACGGTAAGCACGAACGACGGTTGTGTGTTTAATTTCTACTCACGGGAAACTAATTATTTATCTCTCATTTAAAGTGCGGCGATACATTCCGCCACTCATGACCCGTAATGTATATAGGCTTGAACGAAAATTTTTATAACGAAATAGACCAATATTTAAAATTTTGTATGAAAACTAATTTCAGTAGAGTACTAAATCGAAAGCTTTCAGCGTTATTTCACACTAAAACCTATATAATATATTTTATAATTTCACAAGTACAAATACAAATGGGGAACGTCTTAATAGAAACATAGTGTAGTAACATTGGGTTCCCAAGTACCTACCCTGCCATATGTATGGGATTCAACGTAAAGCTAAAAAAATCACAAGTACTCAAGTACAAACGTTTCAAAGTGTTTTTTTAACTGGGCACGCCTCAGGCTACGA
>DWMZ01001987.1:0-14952 GCA_018249855.1 Eueides tales michaeli | reverse complement strand
CCGAGCCGGTGGTAGCTTCCTGTAGGACTGACACTACAGACATTTCTATGTAACTTGACGATTCAAAAGTGCTTGTAATGGCCTAATTGAATAAAGAATATTTTGATTTTGATTTTGATTTTGATTTTATCCAGTAATTTCAAGTAATCACTACATATAATAAAAAAATAAACTTGGTATCTCAACATTTCGGTTAATGCGACTCGGTACTCTGCCAGACCTAAGTCCTAGTACCTAAGTCTAGACCAGTTGTTATTAATTACCGTTGTATTATTCTCACTTAGGAGTTTTGGGAGCTATTGTAGTGTAGTGATATAGTGTTTAGCTATTATCGTAAATGTTGAGGGGCGCATCGTAATAATTCAAAAAAGAAGGAAGACAAAAATTGGCATTGTTTCAAAAATTAAGTGGAAAGTGCACGAAGTGAACATTTGATTCCTTTGAAACTTTTTCCTTTGGCACAACCATGTGAAGAAATAAAATATTTAATATTCTCAATCCTTCGCTCTATTAATAAGGCAAAGCGCGGCCTCGGGTTCCAATACTCATCACGAAATACCTCAAAATCAGTGGAAGGTGGGGAACGAAAGACAGTGTCTGAACACTAGGTTCCCAGATTCTCTCTGCCTACCTTGCCATTTACAGGATACAGTGTGAAGCTGAAAAATAAGACAATAATTTACTTTATATTAGTTGGGTATAACCGTATCACCACAAGCATATTTTTACCGGTAATTAATATTTTCTTTATTCAATAAATATATAGAATGTATGTACTCGTATATATGTATTTTCTACAGGATATTCCATGGTGTAACTTGTATCTACAAGTAAAGAAAAACATTCTCGTGCCAAAGCAAAAAGCGTGGCGTCACTTAACGCAAAGAATCAGTAATTCTTAACATTAGGTTCCCAAGTTCCCTCTACATTGATATATGGGGGAAAAGCATAAAACTTAAAAAAACAAACTACGTTAACTTAATTCGACTTAATCATTATTACCAGCTCGAACCATTTCATTATTTTTCAAAGAATAACATATTTGAACATTTTCAATTTTATTCAAGAAAAATATTTGAAGTTTCACACCATTGACATACAAATACTTTTAAACTAGGTTTTAACTAGTTTGTGGCGTTTATTGGAAATTAGTTCTATAGTAAGTGACATGAATACATAATTCAAAGTTAAATTTCTGGAGAAGAACAGATTGTCAGAATTTGATTCGAGTCCTACTTGAAGAAATGCCATTTTTTCTCTAAAAGACAGATATATCTGATTTTTAGTCAACAAAGTAATAGACCCGCTTTTGTAACAACGTCCCTAGAGAATATAAAAATGAAGTTAAAGAAGCACTTATATATATTTCTTCGCAAAGTTTAAAAACCTATGTCATCCTTAGAAGGGTGGAATTTAAAAGAGGATATTTTAGTTTTGAACATTTTTTTTATTTTAATCTTGCATACACACATAAACATAAAACAGAATTATCGGTACCCACTTATGCAAATACACATAAACACATACACAACCATAGATCACCCACATACGGACATAGTGTGAAAAAAAAAAAAAAAACTCCTCCATTTATACACTTCTGTCCTCCGCTTCAGATTATTCAGCTGAATGAGGCGTCGAGTTTTGAGTGGGGGAACTCAACGCGCTTTACTTATTTTATCAAAACAAAGAAATTAAAATATTATTTTTTTCCTTCCCTCAAATGGGAATTGAATCTACAGCCTGCCACGCTCACAGTCGCACGCTGTTTTCTAAATTTTATATATCTACCTTACATTTTAAGTGGTAATATTTAAAGTGAAGAACGGAGTGCCTTAACACTAGACTTTCAGATGCCCTCTGATATGATCCAGATATATATATATATATATATATATATATATATATATATATATATATATATATATATATATATATATATATATATATATATATATATATGTGTGTGTGTGTGTGTGTACGAGATACAGGGTGTATCTAAGAAAAAGTTAAATGATACTAACAACAAATATCTCATTTCTCTTTAGGAATCGAATCCAAAGCTATCGCGGTGCAGTTTTCTTAATATATTTTAGTAACCTAACCTCAACTTTTTGTGTTATTTCAAATGGCTAGTAAATACAAAAGTCCATTTAAAATATTTGGTAAATTGCTCCCATTTTTTTTATTCAGCAGAAATTTTTAGTTTTCAATATAAACGAGTAAATATTGTCTTAAAAGTGATAATGTTATTAGGAAATAAAAGAAATTATATATAAAATAGTACAATTCAGGCGGGCGAAGACGCGTGGAGGTCACTAGTATTAAATCAATCCTCACTTGAGGAAATTGAATAGTAAACATTTTATTTTTCTTCGTTCGCGGGAACGCAAGAAACGACGGCGTTGTATTCCACCTCAACACGCAACATCTCCAGAGCTCGGCGAAAAGTGGAAAATAGAACGTCTTAACATTAGGTTTCAAGTTCTTTTCTGCCTATCCTGTACAGGAAGACACTTAGAACTTGCTGAGGTACGGTTTGTATAGTATTCGTTGCGTAATAAAAAAAATATAGGACACTTACCTTAGGCCTAATGTTCTGGTCTTTGTCACTAAATGTGTGCTTACGGTATAATTATAGAAAAAAATGAAAAAAAAAAACTAAAATTATTAGATATTTGATGAGAAAAATATATAAAAATATTACTAACCTATTTCTGATTCAAAGCTTATCTTTCTGAGGTTAAGTTTGTTATACGTATATTTTAGGTTCTTAACTTAATAATTATATTATAGTACCGTCAAGCGTTTGTGTATAAATATTCTCAAAAGTGACAATTTTTGAACATTTCTTGTGCTCATAATATTATCATTTTAGTAATTAAAATTATTAAATAAAGTAATATAAGTGTAATTCAAGCAGAGGAAGCCGAGAGCGAGTCGCTAGTTATCAATATAAACGTTTCCCAAACTATAGAATATAAGACATATTCAACGAAACAGTAATACAAATGTACACAAATTCTTCTTCAATAAATAACTACAATAAAGACATTAACTATTTTGATATTATTTTTTCAGGATGCAGCTTTAAGATAATTTTATTTTTTAATATCGGAAGAAATATGGCGTTGGTAAGGTATAGACTTATTAATAGATAGATATAATAATAACAATATGCTTTAAATGAAGCCTGTCGTGGTGCACCACGACGGAAAGAAATAAAACATCATCATCATCATCATCATATTTTCAAATGAAATATTTAATATGTTCATTTCTTTGCTGTGGAAACAAGGTGATGGGTATCGTTGAGGACCGCCGCTTAACACGGAGTACCTCAAATTCAGCGGAAAGTAGAGAAGTATCTTTACACAAAGTTCCCACGTTCTCTCTGCCCTGCCATGTGCAGGTGGGCTTTACCACAACCATTTTTACAGGTAAAATTCGTTTTTATACATTTTCTTCATCTAATAAATAAAAAGAATTAATGTATATATATGAATGTCATTTCTACAGAATATTCCTCCTTGTAACAGATACAAGTAAAGAAAATATCATCGAGGCCTGTCATTTCGCAGGAGTAGAAGCGTGCTGTAAACACAACAGGTCGCGATTCGATTTCCACTCGAGGAAATGAAATATTTAATATTTACATAGTCTCGCTCTAGTGTCGAGGCAAAGCGTGGCGTTCGGCTCCGTCACTCAACCCGCAAAGCCGCCGTAAATTTGTTGGAAATTGGGGAACATTAGTTTCTTAATTCACTCTCCTTAGCGTGAACCTCAAAAAAAAAATAAACGAGAATTTTAATCCGACTGAAATATTACTACTAGTTTAATCCATTTCGTTACTTTTCAAAGAATAACAATACTTTATATTTGAACATTTTCAATTATATTCAAAAAAAATCTTTGAGCTTTCACTAATGACATAAAACACTTTTAAACTAGATTTTTAACTAGTTTGTGGCGCTTATTGGAAATTGTTCTACTGTAAGTGACATGAATACATAATTCAAAATTAAATATCTTGAAAAGAATAGATTGTGGGGTCAATCTCAAGTCGAGTCGATAACATATTTTCAAATTAAACATCTAATGTTTTCATTTCGTCGCTGTAGTAAAACGGCAATGCACGGCGTTGAGTTCCGCCGCTCAAAATGCAATGCCTCAAATTCAGTGTAAAGTGGGGAACGGAACGGAGTGTCTTAACACTAGGAACCCAAGTTCCCTCTGTGTACCTTGCCATGTGCGGGTTAGAGCGTGAAACTGAATATATATTAGAACTTCATATAGAGTGTGAATTTAAGTTCCGCCATCGAGTACGCAACGCCTTGGGAATTAGGCGGAAATTGGGAAAAGAGATCCAAGTTTCTGCTCAATTTGAAAAATATTGCGTGTTTGGTGGCAAAACTCACTACTTTCCGCCAGATTTGAGGCATTGAGTATTGAGTGGTAGAATTCAACGCGCTTTGCTTATTTTACTAGAGCAAAAGGGAATCGAATCCACAACCTGTCACGTTTAACAGTCAAACGCTTATTCCCCTGCGCCAAGACTGGCCTCGAAAATATGAAAATTTTCTAATGTGTTAGCGTTTATAAACATAGCTGCAATAAACTAAACTAATATAAGCCGCGTTCACAGTGATTTCATTATCTCCCTTTTACATATTTTATTTCTTGCTTAAATTTTAATTGATAAACTCATCGCCGTGGCTTGTCTTTGTACTGAGATAATGGTATAACGCTGTGACAATTGTATTATTTAAAGGGTAGTTTACATTCATCATAATTTTAATAACAAGTAAATTTACATAAGAAATTGTAATTTAATTGGCGTTGAGTTCCGCCACTTAGTGCGTAATGTCTCCATACCTCAGCAAAAAGTGGAGAACGGAAATGTCTTAACACTAGACTTCTAGATGTGCTTAGTTGCTATCATTGCTTATTGCTATATGTGAGATACAGCGTAAAAGAAAAAAAAACAGTAAAGTGATAAAAATAATAAATATTTCATTTCTCCGTCTTGGAATCGAATCCATAACTCTCAACACGTAGTGTTTGTTTTATTTCAATGAGTTTATATATTAAAATAACAAATAAATTTAAAATGTTTCGTTCGACTTAGTTGCTACAACATTTATATTAATTTAGTTGTCATTGTTTTAAGTTGTCTTAAAAGTGACAATGGTATTAGGACACAAATGTAATTGAGATTAGTAAATAAAATAGTGTTATAATTTTAATCACATTAATTGTGTATATTGACTTTTATACATTTTTGGAAACGCGACGTATCGAATATTTTGAAAAAAATGTGTAATAATTGCAAAAATGTATGATGTTATTAAGGTAATATAATTTAAGCGGGCGGACCCGCATGTGTGTCGCTAGTATTAAATATAACATGTCTTAACACTCATTCGTGGAAACACTCAACTCAGCGTCATACTTAATGGTTGTGTGCTGAACGTGATATTTACTTGGATGAGACGTTCATGTAGTGACTTGGATGTTTCTGTTATTAATTTTAGTTTTAATATTTCCGTTTTAATTTTTCTGTTTTCTCTCAAGATATTTTTCATATTTCATTTTATTATATTTATTCATTTGAACAAAATATGGTTGTGGCAGGTCGTGGCGTAAGAGCACAAGCGTGTGATTGTGATACAATGGGATATGTTGTTGGATAACACCCCCCCATTTTTTTTATTTGTTTCAGATACAAGAAGCTTTTTAGAAAATTGCATACAACACAAGTTTTCAATAACAAAAATAAAGAGCTTTTAAACTTCTTTTACAAAAATTATATACAAAAGAAATTAATCGTATCATATCCGCCGTCAAACACCGTAGATGTTCAGTGGCAGCGTGGCACGGCGGTAGTCGGTTTTTGAGGTCGCTGCAAATGCGGGCGGGCCATCCCCTGGCCTGGCCTGGTTAATGACATCGCCGGCGATCATAGTGTTTTTGAAACTTGGTTAATTTTTTTTATTAAATTCACGCGCTGTTTCCCGCATGATGAATGGCACAATCATTGTGCTATGACAGGCCTTACCTGATTTAACAATTTTATTTATGGAAAATTTGATTTTAACTATGTCTTATAGTCTACGGAGTTTAACGCAGTTAAACATAATAACAGACCGACATATATTTTATCTCGTTGTCTTAAATTATTTAGTAAATATATACGCATGGACAGGTTCCAAAAGGTGCAGATTCGAATCCCTCTACGTGTACATATTCATACGCTTTCTAAATAAGTATTTCAAATATATATGTCCACTTTATTTAACGTTAAAATACTCTGTTCCCAAAGCAATGTTCAAATTTTAATATATTGCGTGCTAAGTGGCGCAATCATACCAAGTTTTATCTTGTCGCCAATTAATCTTGACCCTTACTGTGAGTGAGTTCCCTTTTTTACGGAAAAAAATGAAAATGAAATATTACATTCTTCGCGTGGAACCGAATCCACAACCTGTTGCCTTTACAGTCACGTGAGCCCCTGCGCCACTACAGGCCTCAATGACAACGTCAATATTTAATATTACAGGAAAATAAACTGATTAAGCCTTATGCAAACACGCAAAGGTAAATTCAGTTGAGATCGACAGACTCTATTTATGTTTCAGAAGGCTGTATGGCATTTTATAAACAAACATTTACTATGTAAAATGAAAGGTACAATATCTATAGTTTATTTTAAAGTATACCCACAATTTTGTAACAGATCTCCTTTTAACCGACTTCAAAAGTAATAGCTTCACGCTGTATCTCGCACGTAATAGGGTAGGGACAAAAGGAACTTGGGAACCAAGTAGTAAGATACTTCGCTGCGTTCCCCATTAATTCGTGTATAATTTTAAAACAGTCTATCATACGCCAGCTATAATAAAAAGATTTGCTTCAAAAGCTGGATTAAAATATATTTATTCTGATAACCTTTGTTAGCTTGCTCTTTGTAGTTGAGAGGGAATTTGGGAACGTATTGTTGAGATACTCCGTTCCCATTAAAGCCAGAATTTCTCTATATTATAAAGCATCGCGTCTTGATTGCTGGAAGTAAAGGCCGCGGTTTACTTCCTTCCAAAGCAAAAGAAGGAAAATATTTTTAGTATTTAATTTCCTTGTGTGTGAATCGAACGCACAACTTGTCGCTTCCACAGTCGCACCCCTATGCTACAGATATGTTAGTAGCTTAACAAGTCTCTCACAGTACATCAGATGTTCAACAACTTGGACCGAACTTTTTATGTAACCGGAAAATGCTCATTATCCCCAATAACTTTTGCTTAGTAGCCATTTCTTACAGTTAATTTTTATTTAGTTCTACAGAACCATGAGCGTTTATTAAAATATAAAAAATCATTGTAATATAACTTGTTAATATCAATAACATTTAGTATTCCGTAAATAAAAAAAAGAAAGACGGAGCAATTATGGAATTACTTTGTTAACATTCTGTCTGTTTATTGCTTTCTGTGTACTTGTATAACTTCCACTCCGTATAGAGTTGAAATTAATATTGTTTATTTAAGTCTATACTAGATATAGATCGGATTCACGCTGTATCCCGCACATGGCAGGGTAGGCAGAAGGAACTTGGGAACCTAGTGTTTAGACACTCTGTTCCACTTCCATTGTCCACTTTCCGCCGATTTTGAGGCATTGCGTATTGAGTGGCGGAACTCAACGCCGCGCTTTTGCTTCGTTACCAGAGCGAAGAAATTAAACGTTAAATATTTAAATTGAAAATATTCCGTTACAGTCGCACACTTGTGCCGCTGCGCCGCGACAGGCCTCAAACATTTTGCTAATTTAGAAATATAAAATTATGGTGGAGTAGTTTTATCCACTATTAACAACTAAATAGAAAACAAATAAATAGATCTTCATTGAGACACTGCCTGTTGTGGCATAAAATTAAAATTGTATGCGATTGTGAGTTCAATCCTCACTCAAGAAAATGAAATAAATAATATTTCCAATTTTTCGCTCTAGTAATGAAGAAAAGCGCGTTGAGTTCCGCCTCTTAACTCACAATACTTCTTCTCGGTGAAAAGTGGAGAAAAGAATTGTCTTAATGGGAACGGACTATCTTGCCACTAGGTTCCCAATATCTTTCTACATATCTTGCAGATATTTACTGTAACTGTACCACGTTAATAGTTCCTTTTTTTTGTATTTTGTCACGTCAATGCCTATATTGTCAAAACATTGGAAAAATAATACGATAAACCGAACGTAATCTGCCTTCGTTTTGGAGCTATTGAAGATAAAATAAATGAATCGTAAGAAAATACCGAAGAATACGTAAAGTTCTTTCGATATCGATGATTGATGGCTTACGTCGAAAAAATGTAATTAGTTTTAATATAAATAATAGTTTCTGGATACATACAGAAGTATGTAAGTAGAATACTAATGTGAAAGTTTATGAGAATGGATATTTGTTCCACATTAAAGCAAAAACTACTGAACTAATTAAGATGAAACTTTATAGAAAAATAGCTTATAAATCAGAATAATATATATAATATATAGAATAATATATAGAATTGTATATTTTTCTCCCTGTATCACTCTAATCTATTAGAAATTCTTATCATCAGGTTTACAAGTTCTATGTTCGTACCCTGTCATATGCAGGATACAGTGCTAAGTTAAACAAAAATCATTACACTATACTCAAGGTGAGAGTTTTTATGTAACTCTTGGAAATATAATGGGAACCTATAATGTGTCATGATTCAAACGTTATATGCATTTCTGGTTATTTCCATTCGAGATACTTGGCTAAAAAAGCAATACCTCAAATTTGGCTGAAAATGAGGAACGTGTATTAACACTAGGTTCCCAAGTTCCCTCTGCCTACCCTGCCATGTGCGGGATACAGCGAGAAGCTGCTATACATGGTGTAACTGCAGGTAAAAGTCACTTAAAAATATCAATAATACGGCACCCAGAATAAATCATCCAATCAGATTCCAATGAACCGGTGCTACTCAACGTCAATCAGTACTGTGGACTCATTGTACGCTCTTCAATATTATGTTTTAAATGAATATTTCATATGCATTTGTATTTTAAATTTGCATGTAGATTATATATGTTATCAAAATTTTTGGGAACTATTATTTTGCTTATCCTGCTATATGCTACGTGAGATACGTATGAACTTGGCAGGATAGGCAGAGGATACTCGGGAACTAAGTGGTACACTCTTTTCGATTTTGTTCCCTATTTACTACCAACTTTAATGCATATATCTGAGTACTGGCCTTGTTTACCTTAGATGAAAATATTATAAATATACTTACTCACCTGAATAAAAATTGAAACTGTAGGTTTCCAGCCAGAATGGTGTTATTTTTATCGTAATGTAAAGTTTTTTAATTGTAAACGCAACCGTTGTATGTTCGATTTACAGATAAAGCAACGACTTTTTTTTTTATTTTCGTAATCCGGTAACAAGATATACGGCGTTAAGTTCAGTCATTCAATATATAACGTCGCGATAATTCAATGGGAAGTTGGTAACGGAGTATCTTTACACAAGGTTCCTTAACTCTACTACATGCGGGTTACGGCGTGAAGCGTGAAGTGCAGCATAATTATGTATATTTTAAATATTAGTAGTTTTAAGTTAAGATGTAGATAGAATTAACAAGCGAGATGAAATGTAAACACAATTTTACCTGAGTTTTAGTTACTCAAGTATATATGTACATAAATATCTTATATGCAATCTTAGTATAATTTGCATATATCTCACTGAATACCATGAATCTTCACGCTGTAACCTTCTCGCGGCAGTGTAGGCAGAGAGAATTTGGGAACCTTGTCTTAAGAAAAATTCATTACCACTAACGCACTTCCGTTCTCTACTTTGCGTCGAATTTAAGGCCGCTTTTTTCATTTTTGTCTCAGGTATCGAGGTTTGGCTCGATATGATATAATTAAATATATTTAATTTTCTGGAGTGCAGATCAAACACAGAACCCATCGTTTCTACAGTCGCACGCTTGTGCCCCTGCTCCTTAATTGATAATTTAATATTTGATATATAATAGATAACGTTTTACTATTTTATATCATAAGGTTAAACAAAAAATGTTATAGTAGTTTAGCAGTTTTTTATATCTTCTATGATATATACCTGTATTTTTATATATATTTTCACAATTAACAGAGTTGATTTTGGACTAGTGGGAAATTTAAAATTTCTCTCCTTTGGGAATTTAACCCACAATCTATATCTCTCTGCTATCATATAATTCAATACATATATATATATATATATATATATATATATATATATATATATATATATATATATATATATATATATATATATATATATATATATATATATATATATATATATATATGTATATAATTGACTAATTACATTTTCATTCCCACTCGATATTTAACACTGGATTAACTAAGCCAGTTAATTGCCCGTTCTTTGTTTGATTGACTATACTCGTATTTGTACAAATTAACTAGTGGTGTAATCGTTGACATTACAGTAGTATCCTAGTGTTATTGCAGTAAATCGTTGTTTTTTTTTAGTTTCACGCATTATCTCGCATATGAATATTGACGGTAATCGTTATGAATGTAAATTCGATTCTCATTTGGGGAAACTATTTTCATTTCCTCGATCTGGTAACAAGATAATGTGCAGCGTTGAGCTCCGCCACTCAACACACAATGCCTCCAAAAATTCAGCGGAAAGTGGGTAACGGGAGTGCTTTAATGAGATAGGAGTGTCTTAACACTAGGTTCCCAGGTTCCATGAAATAATAAAAAAAACACTTCACTAGTCTTACAAATATAGTTATATATAAGCATATACCTACCTATATTAATATTAATTTTCATTTGGCCAAAATAAGCGACATGTGGCTTTTGATGTGTCATAATTAGTTTCTATTCAGTAAATTAAACAAACAAATTTGAGCCACAAAGACATTCTCTATTTCATTATCCTCTATTTATGCAGATAGTAGGTAGTGTCATACCATTACCAAAACAGTTACATTTTTTTTTCGACTAACGAAGAATTCTTTTTATTACGTACACGCTGTATCCTGCATAGAATTGGGTAGGCAGAAGGAAACTGGAAAATGCGATTGGAGTGGCTAAGGTCTTAGACCGCCTCTCTTATCAGTTCCTCAACACATAATAGTTCCGCAACTCAACGCCGTGCACTGTCATTTTACTAGAGGGAGTAAAATGAAAATAATGAATGCCAAATAGGAATCAAACCCGCTATATTTGGTTTAGATGCTGTTAGCAGATATAAGTCCAGTACTAAATTGCTTACAAAATCAACGCGGTTGTTAATAATCAGTTATTAAGCTGTCAATTAATGCGTTCGATGCCTCGACATATTGCCTTCACGGCAGATTAAAGCGGACGGAAATGTAACGTAGCCAAGATTTTGATTATTTTGCGTGATATGATGCGTGAATTTCCATAAATGCAGGATAAGCAAAAAGAGTGTTAATGTAAAGAAATTACAATTTTTAATTTTAATATTATTATATTTTCACGAGACACTGCGTTCTCATTAAAATACTTCCATTCCTCACTTTCCGCTGAATTTTTGAGCAATTGCTTATTGAATGGCCACGTTCAACGGCGCTCTTAGTCTTGTCATATATATCTTATTTCCTTAAGGGAGGAATTGAACTCTCGACCTGCCACAATTACAATAACACACTTGTGGCCTCAAAGGAAGAAAAAGAATCATTTTTCAATTAAAATATGTCTCAACAACGCATGCATGGTGTATTGCATTTTACTTCGCGGCGTTGAGTTACGCCGCTCATCGTAAATTAGAATTGAATATAAAATAATAATAATTTATCTAAATATGCTTTAATAATTTATCTAAATATTTACATTGAGTACTTGACTTAGTCATTATATACTCATAAATACGAGTAGTGCAGAGTGAAAGTCTATGTGGATAATCTTAAATTGTAAACAAGACAGTAGCGAGCTTGATTCAAACTTGAAAAAAATAAATAGTGTTGATTGTTCAGACCCCTTAAATGATATTTAAGGGGTCTGAACAACCAACACTACAGAGAATTCCATTGCTTTTTTTATAGCTGACGAAATGTACGGTGTTCATTAAACATTTTTTTTTAAATTAAAGAAAATATTTATTGAAAACAATAAGTGAATTAGAAAACTGATATCCCGCACACAGTAGAGTAGGTAGGGGGAACCTGGGAACCTAGTGCTATAACACTCCACTCCCATTAAGGTACTTTCGTTCCCCACTTGTCACCAAATTCGAAGCAATGCGTACTGACAAAATTCAAAAATTCACTTTACCTTATTACCAGAACGAAGAAATGAAAATATGAAATAATATTTTTTTCCGACTGGGTATCGAATCCACAACCTATTGTTACAGGCGCATTCTTTATCCCTGCGTCATGACAGTCCTCAGTCTTAAAAAAATAGTATATTTAAATAAAAGCAATAAATGATTGACTACCATAACAGAAACCGCATCTTGTTTATTAAATTTATATCCTAAGCGTATATTAATAAAAGGACTGGCATCCAGCCAGAGCAGATGGCCGATATTGTAGATATTATAATATAAAGGGGTTGTTTGTCAACAATCTCGGTATTACATAATATTTTATGTTTTCTTTATACTTGTATAGAGAATAATTTGAGACTCAGGGAAAAAGTAGTGGATTGTAAACGCTAATATTGTGAGTTCAATTCACGTTCGGGGTACTAAATTAATTTAAGTTTAATCTTGATGAAAAGACACTTTTACCTCATTTACCAAATATTAGAAATGATTTTAGTATTTGGTAAATGAGACAAAAGTGTCTGATTCTCTTCCTCGTACCTAGAATTAAAACATGACACTAAGGTCTCCAAGTTCCCGCTGCCTTCTTTACCATGTGCAGGACACGGAGTGAAGCTGGAGAACGTTGAACATTGTACACTACAATGACTAATCTTTCTTTATAAGTAACAGGCGTTTCCCTGCGATTTCATTGTCATAAGCAATAACTAAGATCTGAGTATAGGATAATATTTGAATAACGATAACTATGACAGACTAAGTGGCATACAGCTTCCTTATATATTAAAATATATTTCAAGTCGAACCAATACTTTCTGAGATTAGCGAGTTCAACCAAACAATATTTTGCTTTATTACATTGATATAGATAGCTTTAATAACTGTAAAGTCCTATTCCACGCAAAGAAAAGTAAAATACTAACTTGGAAAAAGTATAAACGTAGCGGAATTTGAACCCGCACCTCTTGAAAACCGCCAAAAACTCTACGCCAAACGTTATCAAACTGAGCCTGCAGTACTGAAACTGCGGGTTCAAATCCAAAGTTACAAATTTTATTCGTTTTCTAAATAAGTATTAGTAAAAAATCTATACCACATATGTGTTTATTTAACGTGTTTCCATAAAAAAAGCATTTCAACAATGATATATTTTAAACATGAAAATTGTAAAATCAATAGAATAGAGTGCGAGCTGAAATTAGATTGCCAGACTCAAGCTGTTTGCAGGCAACGTTTTTACATTATGCATATTTTGTATAACAAGCTTTACACTGTTTTAAATGAGAGGTAGTTTATAAAATGAATATATTTAAGAAATACTATTTAAATTATCTACTGTGAATGTGACGCGGTGGTTTTTAAATACTCTTTTAATATAATAACGTCTGTCGTGGCCCAGGGCACAAAAATGTGACTGTATGCGCAACAGGTCGTGGGTTCGATTCTAACTAGAGGAAATTAAATACTTAATACATTCAATTTAAATATGTAATGTTTTAATTTTTTCGCTCTGGTAACAAGGCAACGCGAGGCGTTGAGTTCCGTCAATCGCTATACCTCAAATATTACGGAGAGCGGAGAACAGAACGAAGTGTCTTAACATTAGGTTTCCATATTTCCTCTGGCTACCCGTCCATATACGGGATGCAACTTGAAGCTAAGTATTGTAATAGTGCAAATATTGATGCAAGATTTCTGCTATTTAACGTGCAATGCCTCGAGAATTCGGTGGGAAATGGGTGGTGAAAATTTTTTTTTATGGGGACAGAGTATCTTAATACTAGGTTTCCAAGTATCCTTTGCGCTGCATAGCAGCGTAGGCAAAGGCTTTTGTTATATCCTGCACATAGGTGCAGGATATAACAAAAAGCAAGAAAAAAACCTTTACAAATATAATAGAGTCAAAGAGTTTGCTTGAGCGAGTTAACCGCTGGTTTGAATCAAAAAAATATCTTTTGTGCTGAACAGATCACTTACTCGTATTTAGAAAGCCTATAGGTTATGAAATCACGTAAATCATTCTGGTCAGAATGTATGATACACATTTTAAATTAAACAAATTTAATTCAATTAATCACCTATATTGATTTTTATACATTTTTGGAAACCCAACGCTTTGACCACTTTTTGCAGTAGTCCGTGGTCACGAATAAACACCACGGACTACTGCGAATCAATATACGCGAATAATACGGTTAAATTTGTTTCATTTAAAATTTGTAATAATCGTGAAAATGAAAGATATTATAATAAGTGATATTTGGGTATTGTTACAATTTGACTATTGAGGTGAAGCTATAGGCAAAATATAGTACAAATTATTTTGAGTTATAACCAATTATATATAAACCAATACTACGCTACACCTTAACTAAATCTTTTAATTTTAAAATCTTTGGTTTACTTCAAGCATTCTTGTTTAATCGTCCAGTACTTGATAAATAATGTAATTGCCCGTTCCCGGAGTCAGTTGAAAGTGGTGACAATAAAAAAAGAAAACGACTCGATCGGTTGCTAGGCTTTATAGTGTTTTACGGTAGAAAGTATTTTTATTTTCTTTATTGAAACGAAAATTAACTTAGGTTTAGAGTATTTAG